>VYZW01024763.1:76639-93678 GCA_013401315.1 Balaeniceps rex | reverse complement strand
AGAACATGATTTTTTTTTTTTTTTTTTAATAAGACCAAGAGAGGAGATTTTCCACAGACTGTCTGCCCTCCATTTTGAATTCAGCTCATAAACAAGCATTATTTTTAATGGAGAAGGTTACTAGAAACAGGTGTGCTTTGAAGCCAGCTGCATAAAAGAAATACAAGTATCAAAATATACAAACAGTTGCAAATCTTTACTAAGCCTGCTTTTCTGCCAGTCACAGAAAAAGAGGCTGAAGGGAGGTAGGAGAGAAGAGACTAATAGGAACTTCAGATTTTTCTCAGGTGTGGGGGTGTTCAGACATTGTCTACCTCAATTCTGATGTTGCTTGTGCCTCTGATTTTGAAAGAGGGCAGAATCTTGATTTAGAACAACTCCTTGAAGGAAAAACTTTCAGGTTCTTCTAAAAAGTTCAACTATAACAAGGATATTTGATAGACTGTATTTGGGCTAGCTTAAAAATACTAGGCCTTTCCCATGAGAAGAAACAAACATTTTCTGTCTAATTCAACAACATTCACTGCCTTTTCTTTCCCTTTTTCTGGGAAAGGAGTTAAGGCAAGGATGCGTGTGTGGAAGCAGGAGAGGAGGAAGGGCTCCTGCTTCAAAGGGAAAGGAAGTGTCTTTGGGGTGTGAAGTGCAAAAGAGGGTAAAATCCCACCTAATAACAACCGTACTTTTGGTACTGATGTTAATATCACACATCTTTTAACACCATGGTCTCTGGGACTACTGCCCTCCGCAAGGGTCAGTGCAAAGGCAGGCGTGCGTTGGGTTAGAGCTTCGGTGGTCCATGCAGACAAAATGCAAGTAAAGGCCCTGGGTTTCCTGTGCCGGTTCTCTTTCTCTACGCGCTTAAACCACCCAGCCACGGCAAATAAATAGGCAGTTAGAGCGTGGGTATATAGTTGGCAGCCTAAGGAAGGATTTTAATGAGAAAGAGTGCCCACTCCTCCTCCTCCTCTTCCTCCCATTTTCCCCCTTTTTAGAATGAAATTGCAAGAACCTTCATTAGGGGACAGCTGGGAAAAGCGGTTTCTTCATTTATCGGAGTCCTTGCTGCTTCTCCAGTGTTTTCTGTATCATGCGCTCAAGCTGTACCCTGGCTTGATTCCCTGCTGCACAGGAGTGCTCCTCCAGCCATGCCGCTCCTGGGGCAAGGCTCCCGAGTCCCTTACCTTTCCACCATCAGCCAAACCCTATCTCCCCTTTAGGTTACAACATGCCTTTTTAACTCGCAATTACATTCCTTCTTCCCCCCTCTCTCCCCATGGAAACATATTCCATAGGTTGGAAAAATCTGCATGAATTGGCACCCCAGGACCTTGTATCTCCTGTTTCAAGCCAGTGTGCTGTAGGAGCCCTGGCCCCACGAAGCATTCCCTTGCGGCAGTAAATGGTACTTTACACTGTAGCTCAGGACACTTTATTTTCCCTGCGTAGCTGAGAGTGTTATTGATAAGACTCAGTTCTCTGTTGTCTAAGGACCATCTGTTACTGGAAGAGGCAAATACTTTTGCATTTTTGGTGATAATTTGTTCCATGAGAAACGGCGACTGCTGAAATGAATTGTTGGCTCAGTCCTGGAAAAGCAACTTTAATGATAAACCCTGTCATCACATTTGGTATTAAATGGCATTAAATGCCATTATGGTGAGAGTCACAGTGACAAGGTCCAGGACTGAGTAGGCAGGGATCACTTTTTTTAATTGGTGAGTTTTCTCTAGTAGCAAAAGGTCATTTGAGAACATGCATTTAATGGATTAGAGAAGCCTCTTAGGCATCAGTCCTGGGTCTCACAACATTCTTGAGGTGGGTGTCAAAATGATGCCAGTTGACACACTGTTGTGGTTTATTTCTTTATTTTTCCATCCTGCAGTGAGGGGTATGTAGGTCAGTGCTGAAACACGTCTGTGAGGTCCTGTTAGAAAGCTTGTACTACCTGTTCCTGAGTTGAACTCAACTAAGAACTGTGCTTTTCATACAAGCGCTGACTTTACCACGAGCTGTCAAATGAAGAGAGGAAAAACTGGTACAGAGTTTAGTAAATATTTAACTCCAAAGGTGACTCTTCTTTTTCTACGGACGTTTGTGCAGTGTTCAGGCTTGCCATCAATTCCAGTCATTGATGGAAAAAGCTCACCCCACAGCCCTGCACGGAGGGAGGTGCTGTATCGAGGGAGGAACTGGCAAGTTAAGCAAGTATAGCAAGCAAAGATGACTTGTCCAAGTGAATTTGTCTTTGAACCAAGACAGGAACTGAGGCTCCCAGTCTCTCTGAGTTGTATTTGCTAAACCAGCAATTCCCAAATGTGGCCACCAGGGACTTTGTGTGCAACCACCGTGTAAAAACTCACTTTTTATTACTCTGTTGTGCGTCTGGCAACTGTGACCACTGTGAATTTGCTGTGGCTACTTGTGCGACCACAGCACAAATTAATCTGAGAGCTCTTGAGTCAAGGGCTGTTTTCCTACTGCTCTCCTGTGGAACTGTTGTGGGCTATCATGTGCTGAAGTGATCGTAAGTATTTCAAAACAACTACTGCTAAACAGTGATCTTGGAAAGTTCAAAAATACATCGAGTCACTTCTAATCAGACGGTATTGTAGCCTGATCTATTGCCATGTTTAGGATTATACTTTGAAACTGCCTGCAGTAACAGGTGGTTAAAGCTGATATTGTAGGGAGTCATTTTTAGCTGTTGTTCCTAAAGATTTCTATTTAGGTAGCTGGCAGTAAAGGTTTTCTGTGAGTAAATGGAGCATTTATACATGCTTTTAGGTTATAGGCTTGAATTTCCATGGCTAGTCCAAAGGAAAATACCAACAGCTGAGCTGTAAGTACTGGAAATATGACATTTATAATAGGCATATTGATGCAGTCTTAGCTGTGGTAAGCAGCAGGGTGGGAGCTGTATTAGCACAGTCTACAGGAATAGGAGCCGATGAGAATTAAACTTTCCTGTTTGCTAATCTTCCAATAAGTGAATTCCTGAAGACTCTATCTTCTGATTTATCTTTAATGCTTTAACAGAGTTTCTTTGTGATAGTGCTGGAAGATAAAACACAGAGGCACATTCAACATGAAAGGTTCTTTTATTGCTGTGACCTCTCTTTAAAAAGTTAGGCTTTGCCGTAGGTTGGGTATTCTGGTTAAGGTGAGGCTTACGGTACCTGCTAGTTCTGTGAACACTTTTGCCTATTCTGGTGGCTTTGACCATTTTGAATTTTAACATTTTTAAGAACTGTAATTACTATAAAACATCAAGCGATAATAGTCCCATGTCATCTTTGACAGGAGCCGTGCCCTTTACAAGATGTGAGAAACCATGTAGATAATGCCACAGGTAACCAATAAAATAAGGTAGTGTTTTTTCTTTATCCCACCTGGAGTGGGTCCAAGAAGATAATACTCCCATGTGGAGTGGCTAAGAAGAGGGGCTAGCTGAGTGCATGCACACACAAGTATTATTACTGATTTTTTTTTTCTTGAATCAAAGATGAACTTTTGCTTACTCTAATTGATTTAAAATCTGTTACTTGTGTTTCCCAACTAGAGAAGGCTTCCATAGGATGACAGCCTACCATGTATCCAGTGTGTAACTGTCCTTGTGTAAGTGGTGGTGAGGTAATTCAAGGCTGTTTACTCCTAAGTGAAAGAAGAATAAGCTATAACACATCTATAATGTGTTGATAGCGTTCACGGGGGTGGTTACTAAGGAGCAGCTGACAAGATAATTTGTTCTTGCGTCCATAATCCCTATCACGATAATGCTGGGAAAAGCATGTATAGTGCCAGTCTCCCCAGTATTTGACAGTAAGCATATGCTACACTGTCTTTTCCCTAAATGAATCCTGAGAATTCGTATAACTGTCTGTCGTGGTTTAGCCCCACTCGGCAACTAAGCACCACGCAGCCGCTCGCTCACCCTCCCCCTCCCCGGTGGGATGGGGGAGAGAATCGGAAGGGCAAGAGTAAGAAAACCCACGGGTTGAGATAAGAACAGTTTAATAATTGAAATAAAATAATAATAATAGTAATAATAATAATGATAATAATAATAATAATAATAATTGTAATGAAAAGGAGAACGAGAGAGACAAACAAAACCCAGGGAAAAGAAAACAAGTGATGCAACCGCTCACCACCCGCCGACCGACACCCAGCCAGTCCCCGAGCAGCGATCGCTGCCCCCCGGCTAACTCCCCTCGGTTTATATACTGAGCATGACGTCGTATGGTATGGAATAGCCCTTTGGTCAATTTGGATCAACTATCTTGGGCTGTGCCCCCTCCCAACTTCTTGTGCACCTGGCAGAGCATGGGAAGCTGAAAAAGAAAGTCCTTGACTAGTCTAAGCATTACTTAGCAACAACTAAAACATCAGTGTGTTATCAGCATTCTTCTCATGCTAAATCCAAAACACAGCACTATGCTAGCTACTAGGAAGAAAAGTAACTCTAACTCAGCTGAAACCAGGACACTGTCTTAGATTAGGTGCTATTTGGATCTGGGTAACTAAAGAAAGTAGAATATTAAAGCAGCCTCTCCTGCCCTTATTTGGCCCCATGTACACCATGGATATACACATTGACATAGGCTCTAACTATGTGATCACATGCCTCTTGTTTCCTCATACATCTCTGCCTTGTTCAGTGCAAGTGATTAGCTTGGCAAATTATATGACATTGGAAACAAGACAGAAGGAAGTGTGCAACATTTGAGGCTGTGTAAGAGGGCATACCATTCAGTATCCTTGTATAATGCCAATGTAGAGTTCCCAGTTACGATGTAAGAGAGACCATTTCTGCCTGTAGAATGACTGACATAAAGGAAAGAGCAGTGCTGAGCCCACAAGTCACCATCTGTGACTTTACAGCAAGGGAAAATGTGATCATTTTCACCTGGTAGTACTTTGTTACGTGCTAAATGTAGTAGCATGCTGGTAGCATGGTAGCATGGTTTGTACTGGTGTAAGAGATTCATGGGGAATCTGGCACTTGTGCTTCTGGCCCTGCTTCTTCCAGCAGGCTTACAAAAGGTCTTCTCTACACACATGCACAGTGTAGATCTAAACAAGGGGGACCAGCCGCGCTAGAATACCACTATTGATATGCTTCTGCTCTGAGATCCCTGCTAGCAGGTCCTGGAGAAGAGCAAAGTGTTTGGCCTTTATAAATTTTGATCACAAGCATGATTACCTTTTCTTTTTTTTTTAGAGCTCCTTCTAATTTGTACAGGACGTTTGGCAAACTACAGAGCTCTCCTACGTAATTTGGACTAAGAGTCAATTGCTGATCTAGTCAGGAAAGAGATAAGACTTGGTACAGGAGAGGATATAACAAACTGGATCAAAAGTACTGGCAAGGCTTTGAGTAGAAGCTAGCATAGCATCTGCTTCTACTATATTGACTTTAGTCAGTGATATCAGATTTTTCCCCTCCCCCCTTCCATGAGAACTGAATTTATACATGAAGCTTAAAAGAAAAGCGGTAAGGGAATTTGGAAACATTGTCCCTGGGTATAACTGGTGTTAATAATCTATAAATTCAAGAAGCATGGTATTTAATCCTCTGTCTCCTCAGAAAACAATAAGGGAAAAATGATAAGGAAGATTGTCAGCCTACGTTTCAAGTTGGCTTTGAAATGAGTTAGCAGCAGTAGAAAATCCCCCTCATCTCCAAGTGTTTCCAAGAGTTTTGTTATCAAGGATAATCATTTTGGGGGAAAAAAAGAAAAACATATGCCACATGCAATATGCTCTCAAGATCACTGATCAAAAATACTGTTGCTGTATTACGGAGTCTACTTAACGTACGCTTTACACAATATAGCTACTGTAAAACCCAATGGTATGAATTTGAGAATGTTTTGAGAGTAATCCAGAATATATCATTTGAAATAAAGACTGTAAACGGTTTAATATATTTAATTGCATGCAGTTGACTCCAGTAATAATACTGGAATCTGACTGAACAATTCCTGGTGAATGATTTATTCAACACATTTTACTACTACTCCTGCCACTGAGTGGCCCTGACCAAAAGCAAACAAAGCACCTTGTTGGCACTTATGCAGTGTTTTCCATGCTCAGAGCACTGGAAAAATATTAATTAATTTTCATGATGCTGCTGTTATAGATATGTTACACTAGTACTGACTGAGATTGGAGGTTTCATTGTACCTGGCAACTTACCTTGATATACCAGGACCTGGATAAGCCTCTGAAGAATTTATAAATGGACAAAACAGATAAAGGTCATTGATGAGACGCCTCATCACCACTGGCTTGGAGAAGAGCTGCTCTCATCTTCTTTACAGAGGGAGTCAAACTAGAGTGAATAAAGTGAATTGCCAAAGGTGGCACAGTATATCTAGTGGTAGGTTTATGCTTTGCCACTACTCATGAATTGAATGAGAGAAATTTTGCTGCAAAATGAAAAACTTGGGTACGTAGCTAATTTTTTCAACAAGTTACAAGTAATCAAAGACAGTATTTTAAATTTCAGAGGAAATGCTGTTCAGATAATGCGTCTGGTATCTGGAAGATGACCTAGCCTGAGAGCAGTCTAATATTTACATATAAAATATACCTCTCTAGATATGCATGATTTACACAGGCTGTTTCCAGGCTGATATACCTCCCAGAAGTAAGAGTGAGAAGGTGATGACCATTTGGTGCACAGCTAGATGGGAAACAGCTCCATGTTTTCAGGAGGAGCTCAAAGGCAGAAGCAATGCAGAAGGACACCAGAAGGATCTTGGGGAGTAATTTTAGGCAAGCGGGCAGGGAATAATGTAAAGGGAGAAGAGGGATATAGGCAGAAGTGGAGATTACCATGGAAGCGTGGGAAAATTCCTCTGAGTATAGAAAAGCCTACAGAAGGATTTGAAGAGAAGAATGTGATTAGATGGGTGGGGGAGGAGGGTGATTTTTTTTTAGCAGCATAATTGGTACTATTGAGTGAGAAGGAAGGCAGGCAATAGTAGTTAATCAATTCTAGAGTTGGCAGAATATAATACAAGGAATGGCAGTAGTTTCAAAAGAAAATGTTTAGAGGAAGCAAGTTTTTTGGACATAAATGGTCATCAAGGGAAGAACCCAAAATTTACAGGTGCTCCTGTATCTGTAAATTGCAGAGATTTCCTTTAAAACTTACTGTACAGAAACAGCAGTTGTAGAAGAGAATCAGACTAAAAGTTTTGAGCAGCTAATGAGCGATAAGCAGGATCTTCATGTTCTCAGGACTGCTGCCCTTGGTCCAGTGATCAAAACGGGAATTTCAAATGAATAGTTTAGCTGCCTTTCCTACCAAAGAATGTAATTTACCCTTGCTTACTAGTATCTGAGGACCTCAGCATGATTTGTAGCCGAAGTATTGAGTCTTTGCTAGAAGGAGGTTGTGTTACTCTTATGCGTTAGACAGCAGCATGTGCGAGAATCAGACCATGTTATGCTAGTGTATATGTTCAGCAGTTGCAAACCCAGCTATGTAGCTGGCTTTCCACAACCAGTCAACTCATCTGTGTTTTTAAGGAGGGCAAAGGGGAAACGTGGCATTTAAAACATGTGGGCAAAAATATCTGGCAAATCTTACTGAGAATATCCATGCTGTGTGTAGACCACTGAACTGCTCCACCTGCGCTCCACTGGCGGATGCTGCAGCGTCCAAGTGCAACACACGGGAACCTTACACCAACAAGCACACACACGCACAACCACAAAACCATGGTGTGGTGCAGCTTGTAAAGGGATCCCTCAGCAGTCATCACCTGACAACGGCTGCAGTTTGAGATTAGCAGGGTCACCCGGGTGGGGTGGGTTTGTATAGTGCAACAGCCTTGAAACGCATTTGTGCAGTTAAAACAGCACCTCGGTGACAATGCACATAAATTTTAATCAGCTCACTTCATCTGGGCAGTGGACAAAGATAATATGCTGGAAGGAGAGGGAGAGCGAGACAGAGAGGGCAAGGGAGCAAGAACTCTGTTTGCTGGAATAGATATTAAATTTCAAGTCTCAAGAGGGAAGTGTGAAAACAAAGAAAACATATTATAAGAAGTCGCAAAGGGTATGCCCTAGCAGTAAATCATCCCTAAATGACAAATGCGCACAGGGAGGTATTCTTTAATCACGCCCTTTAGCAGGTTGGCATCCTTACTAATTTGTCTGAGGGTGGGGGGCGGTGGGGGGGCAGGCCCCGGCTGGGCCAGCACAGCCTGGCTGATCGCAGCACAGCTGCGTTTTCTCAAGACCTGCGTCGTTCTTGAGAACCGGAAAAAGTCCTTTTGAGCCCTGGGCTGATACGCTGTACCATCTTTTGTGCAGCTGTAATTTTGACAGGGGGAGCCAATTTGAACTTCTGTAATCCTCAGCTCCAGACACCTCCAACGCCTGAGACTGTGTGTGTGTTTTTTTTTCCAAAGGTTTTTCAGCTGTGCTCTTGAGAAAGTCACTCCATCCAAAGAAAAGGAGGGGGGGGGAAGAAAAAAACATCTGTCTGACTTTGTCCAGGAGATTGTTTCTATAGTGGTAACATTTTGAAAAGCAGAAAAAAAAAGTTATTTTTCCAAGCCTGCCTACCCGTATTTTTCATTTTTTATATCCTTCTCTGTGATGGACATCATTTCCTGCCCCTCCTTTCTTTTAACCACTGTTGACAAAAAAAAAAGAAGGGGAAAAATAAACCTAAGAAACTGATTGAAACTTGACTTAGAATTGCACAATGATCTTAAATTTTCCCAAGACTTATATTTTGGGAGGGAGCTGTTTTATGAATGGATATAAGGCTGACACATGAAACGCGTGGGATCTGTCTGAGTGCCTTGTCTGGGTCAGCTGTGACATCTGGCTCTTATGAATCTGGCGTATTGTGACTCACTAATACACAAATAGTAATCCTTGATAGTATCCACTTGTGATGCTTTGCGGGTGTTGTCACAAACAACGTCAAATGCCAGAGAACGGCCTTAATTCTGGCCCATGCCACAGCCCTAGGCCGAGGTGGCTAGTGGGGCTCAGCGCTGGGTGGGGGTATCAGGGGGCTCGCACCACTCCCTCGGCAGCACGGTGGCTCCCCGTGACGCTGCTGGGCACGTGGGTGATTGTAACTCACCAGTCTGTGGGTTTCCCTTTGCATTTGCTGCAGGGGAGAGTCTGCACTGGTGCATGGCCAGTGGGGTGCTGCTGTTGATGGAGAGGGTGGTTTGTGGTGCAGCTCCTGCCTGATGCTCGTTGTCCCCAAAGCTGTTAATGATAGCAAATCTTTCAACTTCTCAGTCTCCCCTCTCCCACCCTTAATCTGTGTGCAGGCAAGGTGAGCAGCTTGGCCCATGGCCTCCATCAGCTATGGTGAGGTTTGGTATCAGAGGGAATTTTGTACCGAGATCTTGATCTATGGGTGGCATTGGTGCAACAAGGGTCATAGTCATGGTAGAGGAAAGTGTGCAGATTAACGTAACCCTCCTGATGCCTGTGACATTGCCTAGGCTGACTTAAAGAACCTATTACAGTGTGATAAGGCACCACAAGTTGTGATACAGTACAGCATAAAATACAGCTGGAATTGCAGGAGGGAGTTGACAAGAGGGGAATTCACCTCATTTAACAGCAGCTTTTTTTTCCGAACATGTTCCTGAAACTAAGGGACTCGTGAATTCAGGGTGGTTCAAAAGGTGAGGTGATAGCATGTATAAAGTCTGGCTTGTGTTTCCTGCACCTCTTCTAGCTGGAGGGGGTCTTTAGGATGGGCTAGGTGCTAGCCCTGGTCTTACAGCTTTGGCTTTTTGGCTGTGGAAAGCTTGATAACTGGCTTTCTGAAGTGCTGCACAATGAATTACTTTAATTTTTAAAATTTGCTATCTTGAAAGGGGCTGCAAATGGACTAACTACATACAGAGCAGTGACCATGGTGAGGGAAAGAGGCAATGTGCTGAGGGACCATGCCGACCCTAGCTCATTCTGGTTGCCAGGAATATCATGTACAAGCTCAGTGTTTAGGCACGACAAGATGATTTAATCTCTAGTGGCAGAAAAATGGGGATCAACATTACCTTTACTTTTACACAGGAATGAATTTCAAAAGGTTAGGATTCAGGATCAGCGGTGTCAGGTCCTCTCTTCCCGCATCTACTGTGGGAGTGGTATACGCACTATAAAGGCTGACATCCTAAATTTTTAAGCTATTTTAGTGTTACTGCTTGTGCCTGCCCATCCGTCACCCTGAACAGTGACCCAAGCTGGTGGAAGATGAGGAATTCTTGCTGGGAACCCACTCTGGAGACTGCAGTATCATCCTTTGGTGGCCACAAGTGTAATCCCGGATCTGCCAGGGCTCATCCAGAGACTGCATTTTCATTCTCTCTTTGGTGATGGCTTGAACCTGCATGAAAACTGAGGTCTGTGGTGAGCTCTGAGCCCCAGATAGCTTCCTGGAGCCCCTGTATCCTCTCCTTTCCTCACTCCTCGAGTACAGTGCAAGGTAAAGGAGTCAGCTGCATTGCAACAGTGAATATTTTTTCTGTCATTTTTGTTGTAGCAAGTGAGGATTATTTGAGGATTACAGCTATCTGGAGAAAACTCTGCTCTAAGTCATTTTTGATATGAGGAGGGATCGGCAGTTGTTTTTTTGCCTGTGGCAAGAGTTCAGATATTGTCTCTGTAAAGTTTTAGAGTGGATAGAAGGCAGTGATTTATTAGTGGTTTTGTATTATAGCACTACCTAAGACACCTAGTAATAGGTGAAGGCTCCTGCAGTCCTCTGTGTTAGTTGTGCTAAGCAGCGTGCAAACACATAACAAAATGCAGCACTGAAAAACTGACCTTCCAAATGCAAGACAAGAGTCTTGCGCTTCAAGGGGATGAGTGATAAATTTTGAAACAGGAGAAGAAATGTGTTTCAGAAGCTTTTTTGTTGTTGTTTTGTTTCCTTAATTTTCCCCACACATGAACAAAATCAGTCCAGAAGAGCCAAGAAACCTGTAATGGATGAAATGTTTTACACATATGTGATGGAAAACTCTGCTCTGCTAAGTCAAAAAGCAGCTTCTGAAGAACTTAGTGTGGCTAGAAAGTCACAGGTGCCTGACCCCTCTGGCCCTGTTACATCACTGCTGCATATGCTTGGACTTCTTTCACCACTTTTTCAAACCTGCCATATGGGGAGATCATATTCTGCTAACCCGAATCTTCCAGAACGCTTTGCAGGACCTCGTGCCAGAGAAGATTCCCCACATCTCACCCTTTTATCCTCACACAGGAGCATTAGTGAACTAAACATCTCTCATTTCAACTTCCTCCCAGCCCCACTTTTTTGGCTCATGGATTATATCTCTTTTCAGCAGCTGTTTTTCAGCTGACAGTTAAACTAAGCTCACATCCTTAAGGTTGATTTCTAATGTTTCCTTGGAAAAAAAAAAAGAACACGCTCACACACATACAGGCACAGACACACACCCTTACCGTATGAATTCTCTGCCGAACCCAAACCCAAGTAACACTGAGTACATGGTAATACCTGCTTTTGGAGGCTGCCGGCATCCCAAACTCATGCTTACAGTGGGTAACAAACCATTCACCAGAGAAATACCTAGCTCGAGAGACCAATAACAGGCTATACATAAGGCTTTTGCACCTCTAAGATGCTGGTTCAAATCCAGCTCAGGTCTGCAGTGACTGTAAAAGTTTATTACCATCTGATAGCTGTTTGGTGGTCCTCGACCAATGAACAGGTGTCCAGCTCATAAAAGGGAGCAGAGGAAGAGCGCTGTGGTTAACGCACTGGACTGAAGCACCAGATTTCTTGGTCCCCTTCCCAGGTCTGCCACAGATTGTATAGCCATAGGCAAGTCCGCAAGTCCTCTGTAAATGGCGATAACATCCACACACCTCACGGGAGTGTTGTGAGGATATGTTCGTTAATATCACTGAGACGCTCGAATGCATTGGGAACGAGGAGCTTGGTAGAACTAGAAAAGCAGCTATCATGTGTTGGCAATGCCAGGGAGAGGCCATGAGATGGATGGGCGTAATAAACGGTCTGCAAATGAGCTGACCACTCATAAATGACCTGTACGCTCTCAGCGCCCGGACGTTAACATCTCTAAATGGGAGATGAATTACTACGCCTGTGTGACACATCCTGCGGATAAACAAATAGGAGACTGACAGTAGAGGTTATGTGCATTTTTTAAAGGGAGGTAGTGTTTGGTACAAATACTCTGAGTTCCCTTGCCAGCTATGAGGCAGAATATATCAGCCTCCAGCCCTGCCATTTTGGCATACCTCTGCAAATGATAACATAGGCTGCTGCTTGGTCCTCTGTAAGGAGGAAGTTTCAGTGTTATGGACCACAGGGCATCTTACCCAAGGTCCTGCCTGGAGAAGAGCCTGCTCCATGTTTTGAGGACTAAACCTTTGCTGTCACCTCAGCTCTGCATGAGGAGAAGCAGGATGGGACCTGCCTTCAGGAGCCCCCTGAGTCACATTTCTTCTGTTTTCTCCAGGGTGGAGAGAGGGGACAGGGTTCACAATTTGCAGAGCACCACGGTGTCCCCGGTCTTTCTCCAGCTGTGAGAGCAGGAGCGGGTAGAAGCCGGTATTACCTCTCCCTTTGCAAACTGGTGCTTACCCCTGTGTCCAGGCCCCCATTAGAGTACAAACACACTGGTGGTAACAAGGAGTAAGGAGGTTCCTGCTGCCTGGAGTGCTCTGTAGTGGAAGAGTTACGCTCCACAGAGGATGAGGTACTGAGGATGCTGTTACAGCTCTTGGGGGCTGCGGAAGGTGTTTTTTGAAGCGTGAGGTATTTTTGTTAGGGCTTTAAATCCCAAATTTCAGTTGCTTTGTAATGGCCCATCCCTGCTAACTTCTGAGCACCTGGGCACCAGTCTGTTTGCGCTGATAGTCGTGTTTGTCCTGGTTTCAGCTGAGTTAGAGTTACTTTTCTTCCTAGTAGCTAGCATAGTGCTGTGTTTTGGATTTAGCATGAGAAGAATGCTGATAACACACTGATGTTTTAGTTGTTGCTAAGTAATGCTTAGACTAGTCAAGGACTTTCTTTTTCAGCTTCCCATGCTCTGCCAGGTGCACAAGAAGTTGGGAGGGGGCACAGCCCAAGATAGTTGATCCAAATCGACCAAAGGGCTATTCCATACCATATGACGTCATGCTCAGTATATAAACCGAGGGGAGTTAGCCGGGGGGCAGCAATCGCTGCTCGGGGACTGGCTGGGTGTCGGTCGGCGGGTGGTGAGCGGTTGCATCACTTGTTTTCTTTTCCCACGACAGTGTTGAAGTTAATGGAGTGATCCATGTGAGTAAAAGATAGGAATATGTTTACAGGATCGGGCTCTGAGGTCATTCTGCTGCCTCCTATAGTGGTTTTGAAGCTTTTTCTTATCTTGTTTTATCTTAAGCATTTTGCTTAAGCTACATGGAATGGTAGGGAGGGATTTTTTTTTTTTTTCTTTTTTTTGGTGGCAACAGAAGCAGAAGACCAAATGATGTGGTTTGACATTTGAGAGAAAAGGAGCTAATTATTGTTACCAGAATTAGCTTCGGTCAAGAGTAAACTTAAAATGTGGAGCCACACGGAGAAGCGTTTCGTTTACATTAGCGAGCAGTTACCAAAGTTGTTCCACTGATTCACCGGGGCGGCTCCGGTGAGTGCTAGCCCATCTGCACGAGCAAGCCCAACGCAACCTGATCCTTCAAACCGAAAATCCTCCTGCTATGCCTGCATTTCAGACAGGCATGCTGAACTACTACTGTGCTCTTCTGAACTTCTCAGAGCCCTTGTTTCACAATATTTGCAAAACTTCTAACTGGCACAACCACAGCTCTGTGAATAACGTATTTTCCAGTGCACTGGAGGTCTTGACACCTTGATGATTTAAATGAAACAGGTTGGAAAAAAAAGACACAAAATGGAATATTAATTAATTTTCTCCATCAAAAATTGCTTTTCAGTATTTTAGGAGAAAATTGATTTTCAGTTAAAAAAGCCCAACTTTGATTTTATAACTGTCAGGAAAATATTGAAACAAATCTTCAGCCTCTAAGAACTTAAAATGTTTTTAAATGCTTATGAAAGCATTTTAATTAGTGAAACATTTTAATATGGGCAAATCTGCCTTTTTCTCTGAAAAAGATTTTGTCTGAAGAGGATTGCCTACCTCTGACTGTGAATGCAGTCCTCTTTTGGCAACGCTTAGTTGCTTTAGGTTGGGGAGTACATTTTGCATTGGAAATTCAGGACACAGGTTCACACTTATTGATTAATAGCAAAGTAAAAAGGAAACTGCTGATGCGTTCCTAAAAGAAGCTATCATAGATTAAACCAGAGTGTGATTCAGAGACTCCTTCTTGATCTTTTGGCAAAATGTTGGACCTGAATGCTCCATGCTCTTGAAAATATGAGCTCACTATTCTTATTTGAATATTGTGCCGGCTTAACAATGCTTAGTGTCACTCGCGTGAATAAGTAAAATTACTATATGTCATCTTGGATTTCCTTAAGCTGTAAAAATTAATCATGGCATTAACTGTTTTTAGGACTTGAACTTTTAATATTATTTCCAGTGATCATAGCACTTGGGGGGAGGGAGGGAAGGAGTGAGAGAGAGAACTGAAAAATCATATGTTGAAAATTTTATTATTCGAGGGGAAAGTATCAGGTAAAACTGTTGCTAGGAAAGACCTGGTGGAAAAATGTGTTGAGATGTGGGTAAACGCTGCCAACCTCCTGTTCCAAACTCTACTTCTGTGCTGTGTAGCCTTGGTTTGGCCCTACAAAAGTCTCCAAGATTACACCAGTCTTGCGTTTCATTTCTGGAACAGAGGTCTGCCCTTTCACTGTTCATAACCGAATGTTTCCTTTACCCAATAACCATCATTTTTGTCCCTTTCTGAACTTTGCCATGTTACAAGATTTGGATTGGGCCGTGAAAGTCAGGAGCTAAGTGCATATTTCCTCCAAAGTTTGAGGTGCTTTAGAAGTAGGATTTTTGTTCAGCCTGTTCTCTAAATATAAATTTAATGTACTTAAGGGATTGAGAATTCCCCTACCCTTCTCCAAAAACGTGACAAAATGTTGGTAGAGGGTGGGAGTGATAGAGCAGGAGAAGGAAAAAAAAAGAAAAACATTTATTCCTGATGGTTATGGCCTTCACACAGAATTGTACTTTAGGGGTTTCACTGATAATTGTGTTCTTGTTCCTGATCTGTGTTCTTTCTTGGAATAATTATGTTTATTACTCAATTGCTTCTTATATAATAAAACCCATGAAGTCCCTGAGCAGTATCCTAAAGCCATGACAGTTACGGCTTTGCAGAGTCCCATCGTTTTCTCTTGTTCTCAGCTTTGGTCAAGAAGGCTCATCCATTGCCCCAATAGTGACCTTGACACATTGCCAGCTAGGGGAGGGCTAATACCACTGGCCCACCATAACATTATTTATTTTTCTCTATAAAGTTAATGACTTTCCTGGTTCTTTTCTCATCCAAAATATTGAGTATGATCTATGCCAAATATATAGGAAATAAATGAGAGCCAGAAAGCCATCCAAAAGCCATTACTAGACATAACAAAAATCACAGTGGCTCTCCAACTGGCTGGGGTAATGCGGGAAATATATCTGTTTAAAAGCCGTTTCCATTTACTTTTTTCATCTAAATGTAGGGGGAAAGAAGGTATGCAGTCGTTCTGTGTTATCTTGTCCACTGTCTAATTATAAACTGTTGAAAGCTGTTTATTCATAAAGACAGACTGATTCTGCTCCCTACCTCCCCCACCATGGTAAATGTACTAGTGGAAATCATCAACGTGTGTAATGATCATATAATATGTTTGTTGTGGGACTGACTTAAAACTTTGGAGACCAATCAGCAAGGTTGCCAGTTCTCCCAATTTTTTAAGTGCTAATTTTTGGACTCATGGGATAATAGGAAACCTCTGAAAAAGAGAACAATATCTCACTATCTCAATATCTCACTTGATATTGCCTATCAAAGGAAAGAAAAGCTTGAAAACCTAAATCTTAATCATTAAAAAGGCAAAAGGTAAAAGCCGTCAACTCTCAATTATTGATGGAGATTAACTAGGTTTTTCTGCATGTACAGAGTCCAGCAAGGTTGATTGCTTCTCACATGTAGCCATGCTATTTTCAGGGATAGAAAAAATCCAAAAGTAGTGTAGTATTTTTTAATAGTTGTTTTTTTTTTTTTCCATTACAATGTGGAGCTTGTGTTAATAAACAGGACTGGAACAAGGGGTGGTGTCAGGAGGCACAGTGCTTTCTGCAGCTCGACTGTCTGCATGCGTGCCCCAGGACCACAATCTAAGTTGTAAAGCTGCTGGGATATATTTGCATCATGCTCCCCTGGGGCTTGAAATACTGAAAAGGGTGCTAGCAAGGGTCGATGCATCTGTGGTCCTGTGGGGATCAGCTTGGACATCAGTTGGGGAGATGCCTAGCCAAGTGAAGCCAATATGGATGGACCCGGCTTGATGCATGGAAGACCTTAAAGTGTCTCTTCACCACCCTCCATCGTATTTCCATGTCAAGAAGCTTTTCCTCTTAGCCAGAGTGTAACAGCTACCCTCAGTCGCTACTGGCCAAAATAAGAATTTCCCATGAAAAGGTGTAATAGCAGGAGGCATACATTAGAAAGCTTTCATGATTTTGATGCATGACGTTGACATTAGTGCTCCTCTCATTCTCAGTTCTGATGAGTTAAAACACAAAATCAACAAGAAAGTGGCACATTATAATGATTAATATTAATCTGTGCACATTGTGAACATTAATTCATTAAGGCTTTAGTTGACTGGTTGGCATTTAATTCTATGAGACAGGAAAATACAGAGTGAAAAACTCAAGTAGAATGTGTGATATTGGGTACAATGAATGTGTGAGAATTAGAATACAGGAGCTAGTTATTACTTTCTTTTCTTTTTTTTTTTTTTTTTTTCTGTGATTCTTTGACTTATTAAAGACCACAAGAAAACCTCTTTTATATTTCAAAGATCTGGAAGA
>VYZW01024763.1:25741-62197 GCA_013401315.1 Balaeniceps rex | reverse complement strand
ATCTGACCTTCTGGGAGGGCTGACTAGAAACAGTGTGCCATGTAACAAGGACTTTGGAAAAACTGTAGTAGTGAGTCTCAAATAGTTGATATATTTCAAAAAGGCATCCAGAAATCTGGGTGGTTATCTGAGCTAAACTGAACCTTTTAAGGTTAACCTATCATTAATAAGTTCATTCCCAGGATTAATGGCCATGCGGTACAGTATGTGCGTGTTTAGTGAAGCCACAAATAAATTATGAAGGTTAATAAGTGTTTCTCTGAATAAGGAGAATTATTCCTCAGGGAGCCACAAAATATGCTATTAAGACCTTAACAAAATAGGCGGCCCCTACCATTTTGAGATTGTGGCTTGTTTTGTTAAATAAGGCAGTAATTGTTTTTGTTTTAATAGTGTGACTGGCCAGGTATTCCTGCTTGAGCACTTTCTCTGTTTCTCAGGGTGAGAAGGTCAGATCCAACCCTTTAAAATTTGATTTGGAAAATAGAACCAAGGGGGGGCTGGGGGGGGGAAGTCAAACAGAACGGGGTTATGTGTGGAGTTAGAGGTCTACAGGAACAGTCACTAACCAGATCCTGCGTGCCCAAGTTGGCAATGGTCTTCACCACATTGCCAGACTTCTCTGCCCTTCCAATATACACGAATGTACAAATGAATTAATGCTGTAGATTTTCCATTCAAATAGATGGGGATGACCTTTGCACAGCCACTAGCTAGGATGCCGCTGCAGGAGCTCTTATTTGAAATATCTAACATGATACTGCAACATAACAGCCTTTGAGCATCATGTCCATGTTACATGAATTGATGAATGGTATCACTGGGAGGACAGCTCTATATTTGGTTAGTACTGTGACACAGGGAGGAAGATGGATCAGAGAGAAACACCTGTAAGGACAACAGAAATAAGTAGATACTAAGAGTGACAAGGAAATAAGAATAACAAGGAATGAGCAAAAACTGTATTGGTGGTCATTTTAGTGCTTCTGGGAGACCTTTGGGATCAATCTTCAGAATATCTATCCAGCAGAGATAAACTGGCCATGCCACCTTGAGTTCTGTGCCCTCACAGTAAGCTTCAGAGTTTCACTGATTGCAACTTGAAATGTTTTCTTGAAGGACATATGGGCTCTTTTCCAGCAGACTCCTCTGAAGCAATGGAAATTAAATGACCACTGATTTTCAGAGATCCGCAAATCAACATTGCCATAAATACTACTCTCGGTCTGGACTACAGCTGCACAGTTAAGAGGAGCTTTGCAGAGCTTCTGTTGTCCAATCTCACATGGCATGAAGCTTTTATGACTCCACGGTTTCTTAGAACACAACAGAAAAAACCCAATCCACCAATCTTTGGTTAGCGTAATGAATTTCAGATGAGCTGGTCCAAAAATGGACCCTGTGGTCATCATGTAAAAGTCAATGCTTTCCAGGGGTGATGACATTTTGTTATCATAATATTTCCTTAGGGTTAAAAGAGGAAATAAATATTCCATCTCAGATACCACTGTGTGATAACTGTTGGCATATATTCACCAATGTAAGTAGTTCCTGATGTCAGATAATTTGGTCCTGAAACTAGGTGAAAGGAGGTGGCTTTAGCTGAGTTTTGCTGCAAATTTCTGGTTCTAAAGCTAGTAACAAACCTCAAGGCATGAAAATGAAGGCAGAATGACCTCAGCCCAATTCAGATGCCGTACATGAACATTCTGTGGGCAGAATTTGAAATTTCTCTCTTGATCTGGGTCCAAATGCTGCGGCTAGAATCTACTCTAATCAAACCAAAGAAGAAGCTTGCATAAACGCCTTCAAACAGAACCTGCCAATTTCTGTAGAGCTCTGCTGACAAGCAGTTATTTTTCCTGTGTTAATATCGTTAGAGGAAAGTATTTGAACAAGAAAATAAACAAAAAAGTGCATTGACTTGAGGTTGAGTGGAAGAATGAGGATAGCTGAAGTCAGTGGGAGTTTTGCCATGGGTTTTACTGGAGCCCAGGACTCCATGCATTCTGTTTCCCTCTAAATGTTTGCAGAGAACTGAGATGCTGAATGTTGAAACCAATCTCCAGGTGCCAGTTAGTGTCAAGAAAATGTGTGTGTGTGCGTCTGCAAGTGAGTGTGCATGAACATTCTTCTTATTAAGGTATCCTTTTGCTGTTTCAAATTTAACTTAGAAGATATTTCTTTAACATGACGACTAGATCAATGTGACCCTGACAGCAGCACAGGGGCAGACCGATGCCAGCTGCTCCTGAGCTAGTTCGAGTGTGTATTCATTCTGACTGGAAACTGCCTTGCCTTCTGCCCCCGGTTTCTTCACAAATATTAGGGGCTGATCATGTCAAATCTCCAGGTGTTACTTTGTCATGCTTGCACACAGAGATCACCTTCCTCATTTCCCTTCAGTAGGAAACTGTAATGAATTATTTTAGCTAGTGCTGAAAGATTTAATGTACATATTTACTTCACCCCACAAAGGGAAATTGGCTTTTTTTTAGAGAGAGCTGAATGTCAGCTGTATCAATTTTGACTTCTCTCCTTAGGAAGAAGCAACAAGTAGTGCATGCAGTAAGGAGTCAGATATTGCCATGGATAATAAGTGAAATTTTTGAAGAAGATAAAAATCAGTTGCTCGCCCTGTGAAATGTTTTGAGAAAAAAAGGAAGAGGGTACTAGTAGGGAAAAGGACAATTTCTGAAAGTGGTGGTTGGTGGTGGTGGAAGATCAGAGAAACCAACTAAAGACTGGTTCTGAAGAGAAGCACTGGGGCATTTCTTAGTGGAAGCCAGCCAGATAAATTAGTGGAATATGAAAAAGTTCCAAAGAAGAGTGAGATTCAATGTTTTGAGTTGATGTATAAAGTACGCTGCTTGGTACTTCTCAAGGTCGTAGCACTGAGAAGAAGATGACTATGGGTTGCTTTTGCACAGTAAACCGGTGAGATGTATAGGCGCTTCCTTTGTAATGGGAAGCGTGTGGGTATGTATCCTAAAGTCAAAGAGAACTGTGGAAGAACCAATGAATTTAGAGACATGCTTGTAATCCTAGTGGGAGGAGGTCCAGGTGATCCTTAGTGGCTTGGAAAAGTTGGGTAAACTTTTGCAAACATCTTGTGAAGTCCTTTCTTGGCTAGTGTCAGCTTCTTAGCTCACCATGCGGCTTCTTCATTTCCCTCCTCTATCCAAAAGCAATTGCATGCCTGGCTTGGAGATCTTTAAACTGTGAGAGTTTCAGTGACTACCAGTATATTTCTTCATTGTTTGGTTTGCCTTCAGCAAATACTGCCACTTCTGTTTAGAAAGAAGAATGTGAAACTGAACCTATAAACAAACAGTATACATGGGAATAATAGATAATTACTATGTCAGAGTAAACTATGATCTAGTCAGGATGGAAAATCCACTTCTGGCCACTACTGTAGTGAATGATGACATTAAGAACAGATAACTCCATAATAGAAACTGCTCGGAATTGCTTTATTTTAAATGGCAAGCACTTGCTTAAACATAACAATGAGCAAACGAAATAATTTGTTGAGACTTGACTCTCTGTTAATTGTATACCATAGAGTAGCAGGTGTCTAAGCATGTAATGGTTTGTTTAATCTGTATTTCTGAGTTGCTCTGAGGCTGCCAAGAACAATTATTCAGTACTGGAAATTAAATCTTAAGAGATAATTTGGAAAAGGCAATTAGCTGGTAGGTCTGGCTGAGTTGTAAAGAGTGATTTGTGAGAATGTTCCTAAACAAGAAGATGCTCAGTCCAGGCCCAGGTCTATCAAGAACTGCATGGATGACCTGCTTGTACCTATATACTACAGGCTTGATTTCAGTAAAGCAGAAGAGCTTCAGCTTTTCATGTGAAGCAATATATTTTATGAATTTTAAATTTTCACATATGCTTCTATTGTCTCCTGACCCGGTGGTTTTTAAAGGTACAAGTGGGTTTTAGACATTCAGAAGGGGAATGTCTAAAATATGTTCAAAGGGAGCTATACATAGCATCATCCAGTGTGCTTTTCTGAGAATATGTATTTGTTTTTCCTATGAAGTACTTGTTTATTCTCCTCTTTGTTACAGCCTTGTAGAGTCTAGATCACAACTGAATGAAATGTGATAGCAGATAAAATAATGTAGTAACAAAGGTGGATTGACAATGAAGCATTTGCTAAGGTTGCTTTTGTCTTTTGTTTCAGAGAAGGCTTTACTAATGATTTCAAATTTTCCCAAACTTCTCTATTCCTCTGTGATACTTCAGTGCCACTTATTAGTGGGATTGGATCAATACATGAAATCATGCAGATGACCCAAAATGACACAACTTCTTCAATATACAGAGAAAATAATTAATACATTTAGACTACAATATTTTCTCCGAGGGATAATTTGCTTACTTAAGTGATATATAAAGCATTTTTTTCACTTGTTCTACAAAGATATAAGAAGAAAAAAAATTGTATGTATCAGTTCAAGGACTTAACACAAAGATCTGCTTTTTTTGGTGTTGGGTGAGGAATGCAACTATCATTTTCTTTTGATAGTACTTTAGGTAAGCATAAGGGGTAGTATGTAGTGAAAAAGTGGAAAATTGTGTTTTGGTTGCATTTCTTACATATTTCAATTGTCTCTTTCTTAGGATGTTTCCTTTCAAGGATGGCTTATTACAGTAGCAGTTTGTAAATACACACTGTTTAGGGAAGATGAAATCAGTCCAATAGTACACAATACAGTCAAAATACATCAATTCCAATTTAGCTTTACACAGAGCAGCATCAGAGAAATGAAAGTGCAGTCTTATAAATGTAGGAGACAAACTTTTGTCTTCACTTTTCCAAAGCAAGAACCACATCCTGTGAGGTGCTCAGCATCTGCTGCCCTAATCAATATAGCTGAGAGTTGGCTTTTCTCGATAGGTTTGTTCTTCTAGCCAGCAACTGTCCAGCTATAAGAAAGCATCATTGTTTGGCGTGAGGAGGGAAAAAGAATTATATCTTTTATGGGAAATCTAAATCATCTTGTCATCATATAACTCAAAGATGGCCAAGTATGTTTTCCCTCAAATTTGTTTAAACAAACAAATGTAATTCTTAGGTTTAGGCCTTGGAAGCCAAGTTTCCGTCCAACATGAATTTAGGACATAAAGATTTGTTTGTGATGGAAACAATGCCAGACACTTCTGCATAGCAGCGTAATGGAGCGCCGCTAGAATGTAGCTTATAAAACCGGATTCAGGAAAACAGAGCTACTCTGTCTAATTTGGCCTGCGCCGTGTGATTACAATAGCATAATTGTGCAGCTCAGAAGCCTTTCCCTCTCTGCTGAAACGATGCAGTATTCAAACACATGTGAGAGTGTTCCTTTGACAAAAGGCAAGGGCTGAAGCCTCTGCATATCCTCCGAGCCCTCCTCCGGGATGGGTCCTCCTCGTGCCACCGTGACTTCCTGCAGTGACTGCGCGCTGTCACCTGCACGTGGGTCTTGGGGCATCCTGGTCCCCTGGTACAACTGCACCATTTTGTTAGGGTAGCTCTTTTTTCTAGCATTTTGAAGAATAAATTCCCCCAAATGGGAGTGTTTGTTCTTCTCCCATGTTAGGCAGTGGCGCTTGGTTAGTGAAGATCATTTGTGCATTCAGCCTGTGTTGATACTTGTGGGGTGCGTGGGGTTACTTACTGAGTGGGAAGCACTCACAACTTGGATTCTTTTGGAGCCTAGTCTAAAGGTTTTTTGAAAGGATTTCTAATATTTTAAAAGAGCTGAGGTCCGTTTCCTAGACGAGGTGTATACAGTAATGTATACAGTAATCTTGTTCCAGCAGCAAAACTACGACAGGAAAGAAGGAAAAAAATCCTTCAGTGTTGCAACATTTACCCCTTTGTGTTCAGGGCTTCTGAATGTTTCATCTGCTTCTGTGATCAGTAGTACAGCACTTTGTATGTGACTGTCAAAAAAATAAAGACAGACTGCATTTTGTTGAAAAAAGGAGAAATTCAGGAGTACTTCCTGTAAGAGAGAGGAGTATGATGGTTTTTTCAGCAATATATCATTTGGAAGGAAAAGTTATAGTGTTTTTGTTCTGAAAGCAAAATTATCTCCTTATAACACTATATTTTAGGTATCGAACTTTGAAAAAAACAAAACAAAAATATTCATTGGGGCTCAAAATATTCCTCTGCTTCATCCCAGACCAAAGTTTCCTTTCCTTTAGGTTTGGGGAAAATATGAGGAAATTTTATTTATTTATTCTTTTATTGAAGATATGAGAGATGATGGGAACTAAATGTATTAAAATGTATTTGTACATAAAGTTATATGAAAAGTGTGCTAGTTGCCACTTTAAGAAGCCACCAAGAGATATATGCACTTAAATAGAGAAAAGATAGCTTTGGGTTATCTTTGGGTTCTTGGTTTCAAAATGCTGCCTCCTGAGGAAACTGAATGAAATGTCGCTCAAATGTTTACGTGGGAGACTTCTCTGAACACTCCTTGAACACTCTTGTAACCTCAAGTTAATATTTTTGCTAAATAAATGAAGAGCTAGGAAAAAAAAAGGATTTTTTTTTTTAAAGAGTAGCTCCACTCTGAGGGCTTGTTTCCTTCTGAAAAACAGACCTTCCATCTACTTTTAGAATATTTTGAGAGAGAGCAGTTCAGTAGCTTTTGATCCTGATAGCATCAAGGTCATGGCAGTCAGAGCAGAGGTTTTGGCCTGACACTGAAATCCAGATCTTGCTGTATGTTCAGATATTTTTCTAATTAGAATGATTAATGAAATGTTTAGCCTTTTTCTATTATGGCATCTGGTCAAGCAAAAAGGTAGAAATACAAAAATTAAGGGTTTTTTTCTGGCAGCAACTGGGGAGAGTAGAGCTGGTAGCAGAATCTCATGGCCTATCCCTTGTCAAATTTTGAAGGTCAAAATAAAGCTCTAATAGATTAATAGATTTCAGAAGCTTCATTGCCAGACTCTGTGGTGGGGGATAAAGTCTCAGCCTCCACTCCAGAGAGTCACCCATCACTCACAATAAGAAGAGACATTTTAATTCTGTGGCATGTAGTTAATTTGCCATTAATGGTAGTGGGAGCTGGAGAGAGGCTTGCGAATTTATTCTCTATGTTTTAGTCATTTCTTACTGAGCAAATTTAACATCCACCTCAATGCGAGTTACTTCTGACTCGGTGCTGAGTAAGACCTACTGAATATCCTGCCCATAGACTTTTTCAAGATATTTTAGAGTTTACGTTTTAGATTCTGTACTTAGTAAATCTTTTTGAGCTGCATGGATCACCTTGGCTCTCCCATTCCAGTGGGTAACATTGTCTCCTGAGGAAAGGCAGACTAAATTTTCCTCTTTGTGTGTGTGTGTGTGTGTGTGTGTGTGTGTGTGTGTGTGTGTGTGTGTTTGTGTGTGTCTGTGCACTTGTCTTTTCCTGTGTCCCATACCTAATGGCACTACTGAGTATTACCGTCTGCAACAGCAGCTCCTTACTTTGGCATGGCTTGCACACTGATGCTCGGGAACAATTGCCTATCTCTTAGAAAGAGATCTGAGCCATGTTCAAAGACAGAAAACGGTGAAGGATCAATTGCTCCAGTGGTGACAAGCTTTATGTTAAATGTTTGTACATATTTCCAGTCTAAATTTCTCTAACTTCAGCTTCAACTTTTGGACCGTACTTTCTCCCTTCTCCTCCTTCCTTCTGAATTGAAAATTCCTAAAATGAAGTCTGCTGTTACGCAAACTATGAAGACACTTCTTTGACTGATTTTAGGGCAACAAGTGAAATAAGATCTGAAACCATAGACTAGTCTTGGCATCTCATTTGGCCAGTGCCAAATGGAAATTGGACTGCAGGTCTTGAATTATGCTTTTAAGTTCTGAAATGATGTCTGCTCAGACAAGACTTCTGGGAAGCGAGGGCAGGCATATGAGCCTCCTTGAGCAATTTCACAACTGAACTTAAAACCCACAGATTTCAAGGGGTGTCCAAATATGGTAAAATAAGCAGAGAAATACTTCCCTTTCATTGATCAAAAGTTGCCATTCACAACACTAACACAAAGCCTTTAGTCAGTTCCGGGAAGTTTCTCACTGCTTGGAGGAAGGGAAAAATCCAGCATAATAAGTGTCGTAGCTGTCTTATGCGACTGCTGTTGCTACCCTGGAGGTAAACAGGATGAGGATCTGATACACTTAAAACAACCAAGATGGTTTAAAGGGGGAATGTGTGATCCTTGCTTCCTGTCTGTGAGACAGAGTTAATCACTGCAAGTAGCCGGCAGCATGTGTTTTATTACGGAGAAACCCCTCTGTGTCATTCACAGTACACACTTGGGTCGCCGTCTTGCTTCGATGACACAAGTTGTACTTTCCTTTCTTCATCATGCTGGGATGTTGTGGGGTTTTCCTGCCTTCTGAGAAGATTTCTTTTTCGATTCCTCTTAGCAAAAATGACTAGATAATGAGGCCAAACATGGAGAACCCTACAGTTCCTGTGATGACACACCTCTCTGCTGGTGACTCACCTAGTGAATTAACACTTTCTGTTGGTATTTCTATTAATGACAAAAATAAACATCTGATAAGAAAATGACTTCATTGGTTATATGTGACTTGTGTGCTCTTTCAAGAACTCCAATTATTTAGTGTTAGGAAATAATACACCAGGATTAGAGGTGACCTGCACTGTGAAGAAAGATTCAAGTTCACCTGTAGCCTGTGTAAGTATTATGGTTTTTGCACTGAGCTAGACGTGAGCCAGAGTGTTTGAATTCTGCCTGGATCCAATTCCAGCTCTCAGCAGGCTGGGGAATGCATGTTTGCCATACCGATTCAGATCTGCCTTGGAAAAGGGTAAAAGGAGAATGCTTATCATCAGGAGGTATAGTCGCTAATAGACCAAACCACTGATTTATTTGTTTCATTTTGTTTGTGCTTTAATACATCTTCCTAGAGTGTCTGTGCCATTATACCTAAGACTGATGTAAATGAGGGTGGAGATAAGGCTGAATAACACTGTCTTTTAGAGGTCTAATGAAACAGGCATTAGTGATGGTAAAACAACTGGCAGCATTCACGTTCCTATTTAATGGAAGACACAGTGGAGGCATATGCAAGCGGACCTTGTGAAAATCAGGCCAGATTTACTGGAAGGACATAACATTTACATAACTGGAAGGACACATAACAGTGTTAGTCTAAATCTGGTAGATTTTAATAAATGTAAATTTAGGTGATCTTGTGAAAGCTTTTCTTTGTTTTCCCTTTCTGTTATTCCTCTTTGCCAATGTGCACCACAGTGTATCATCTCAGATATCCAGATGATCTAGGTCACCTTCTCTTTCCCAGGTAACTTCAATCTCGTAACCATGAGATGTGTCGTTGGCAGCTGAGTGTGGAACTGGCCAATACAATTGCTGGACATGGGTATACAGGGGGCAGATTTAGGTACAGGTAAAACCAGAGGATATAACTCAGAGTTTTCATCATAAGAATCAGCTGCGGTGCTCCTAAATGTGAGTATTATTCAGTAAAAATTCAGTTTCCCAGATGGTCTAAACTGGTGTAAATCTGCCAGAGTTTCCCTGACACTGGTCAGTGCCTATCCACCTTTCGAAATCTTTTGATACTTTTGACTACCTATTGACTCCTTTAATATACTGTGCAGAAAATAACTACAGAGACGTACAGCATTTGCATAGGTATTAAGATTTGGAAACTAAAGATGCATGAAAAGGAGCTCTTGTTTTCTCCATTTCCTAGGGACTAACAGAATTACATTGCTCTGGACTAGGGATTTATTGGATTTGATGCTCAGCTCTGAGATATTAAACATCTGTATGGATTTCTCATGCCTTTTCGAGATGAAATCATCTGTTTCCAAATCCCATAATGACCAGAGTAGTTATTAGATTATCAAAATTATGGGAACAGTGAGAATTCATTGCATGTCACTTACATGTCAACTTTGAGGTGACAGAGGCCGGGCAGTCCTGCAATTGCAGAGTTGCTGGGCAGGCTGCTCAGATGGGAGTCGGCACCAGCCAGTGGTGGAGCAGACGGCACGGGCCAGGGTGCGGTGAAGGACCATTGCCAACCAGCAGTGCTCACTGTATTCTCATAATCTATGGACCCTGCTACATATACGCCTTGCCTACATGCCTAGCTATGCCCATAGTCAACATAGATGGTCTTGCTGCTTAGACATTATACTCTTGTGACTAGATGGTACATATTTGTGCTCCTTGTTTGTAAGCTGAATGATCAAAATAGTGGTGCAACCTCATGACACCGCTGTGCTGACTCTTCTCCATGTGTTGTCTTCAGCACATGGGGCCTGAGGTGTCTCTCTTTGCATAAACTGTTATGGTTTTGTCATTTGGGTGGGAAAAAGTTCTACGAAAAGAAAAAATATAATCTAACTTGTACTTTTACATCGCTAGAGAACTTCTGGGTAGTAAACACCAGAGGCTCAATTCCCAATCACATTGTGGTTATAAAGATCAAGAAATTTGAAAAAAAAAAAAAAATCACTGACACTGTGTCACAGTGCCTGTCATCTGCATGCAAATCCCGAATTCTCAGAGTAGACTCAAAACAATAACTGAATTATCCCCCCCCCAAAGTGGCAGACGTGTGATAAGGATGGCCTGTTATTCCTCTATTTCTGCTCCCAGGTCTTGTGACAATTACTGCTAAGCTGGCCAGTGTAAGTCTGCAGCTAAGTCTACAGCTAAGATGTAGATCCATTAACAGAAATGTCAGTTTACTATAAAGAAGGCTCTTGTGAAATTTCCTACTGGATACAGGGAGGTGACAAAAACACAGTGAAACATCCTGAGATTCCCCATCTATTTTTGCAGTTCCAGGAGGATTGAACAAGCAGCTAGAAACCAAAGCCTTTAACTGAGCCAAAGCAAATAAAACTTTTTGAGGTTCCTCTTGTATTACTTACAAAGACACTTAAAACCTTTCGGAGACATATGTGCTGCTGCTGGAAAAATAGAAAAGCAAAAAATGACTTAAAAGCATTGAGTTCTTCACAGGGGGCTGGATTCTTCGAGCTACTAGAGTAGGTGGTTTTTCACAGGGTTTAAAAGCAGAAGGGATAAGATGGAGATTATAAAAATAAGACAGAAGAACAACAAGTGAATCATTAAAAAGTCAATATTAGCCCAGGATTACAGCCTCACCCCATTACTTTGTACTGGTCAGCTCCTGTGAGCAAAGCTAATAACCAAACTAATAACTAAGAAAGCAAGAAATACTGTTCAGCCATGAGTCGTTATCAAACAGCACTTATCAGGATGGTTCACAGTCATGTCACTAGTACTGGACAAAAACATGGGCATGGTAACTTTTCCTACTCATTGACTATTAGTCACATCTTGGTTAAATTGAAACATGATTTTAAATATTACAGAAATGTGGCACTTTGCTCAAATAAGGCATCTGTTCCAGCAAAATGTTATGTTTTGAACATTAAAAAAAAAGTTTTCTGTTTTTAAAGAAAGCATGTGGACATGAAGATGAGTCAGTTGGTTTGAGTGGTTACTGTATGTGAAGTTATTTTGAATCATGTAAAAATTAAAAATACTTTGAAAGAAATCACTTTCCTGAAATATTACTTTAATGTTTTTCTTTGTTTTATTTTTATCTTTCTATTTTACCAACCACTCAGCAAGGGAGAAAATAGCAAACTTTTACAACTAAAAAGATCAGGAGATTACAAACGTAGTTATGTAGTTGTGGGATTCTGAATGGAGAGTACAGATGAAACATCAGCCGCAACCTAACTCCCCTCAGAGCGTTAAGACATGCCAGTTAAAAGTTTAGGTTTTCTGTAAACACTAGGATTATATCTATGACCTTGATAATTTGACAATTCTTAAAATAAGTGGAACTCAGGGGATATTCAAAACCTTATAAAACAGAGTATTCTGAGCAGTGATATTCCCAAAAGCTGTCTAGAACAAAATAGGGGACAACGAAAGCCGAGGGGATATTTAACTCCAAGGAGCTTCTAAGACTTTTGTAAGACTTTCCAGGGAGGTAGGGCTGTATTTGTCAATTTGCCTAAACATCTTCACTCCGTATGTTTTCACATTTTGCTCCTAAGCTTTTAATGCATTTTACATTAAACAGTGATTGAATAAAAAGAAAATTATCCTGGGATAATTTCAGGAAGCAGTTTTGCTCCTCCCGGTGGTGTGTTCTGCCCATCAGGCTACAGAGCTGGTGTCTTGCCTGCTGCTGGCCTGGCCAGAGGAGTCCTGTTTTCTTGGCCACACTGTGACCCCACCTTCTGCCTGTGGGAAATGCCCTTCCCAGGGGCAGTGTGCTATAGCCTAAGGATTAGAGCATCTCAGAGCAACAAAAGGCAGACGTTTTAGCCCTTTTAGGCTGAGAGAAGGCAGCATCTAGGCCAAGGCCTTCCGAGAGATGTGCTGGAGCTTTTGGGATTCACAAAGAAGGTGCCTGCCTTGCACCATCAGGAGCACCTGAAACCCTGGGCTATCCCCAAAGCACACAAGTCCCACAGGTGGGGTTCACCTGCAGGCACAACCACCCCTGTATGCTTGGGTTTTTCCCCAATGGATATTAGTGAAGCTTTATTTGGATAAACTGTACTTCAACATCTGTGATGGAAACAGCCCTTTGAAGAATGGTTTTGCAATTACAGTTGTGGCGCTCCTGAAACTACCCTACTGCCTACCCTGGCAGCAAGGTCCTGCCTGCCAGGGAAATGTGAGCCAGGCGAGGTGGTAGTGTAAGGGCATTTCACAGCATTCGGGTGTTTATGTTTATTCAGGTTATATGTGTGCACCTGTGTGTGCTAAAGTAGCTGGTGCAATGAATGGTGATATGGTACAGGAGACAGAAATGGCCAGATTTTTTGGCCTGAATTTCTCAGCTACAAGTGGAAGTTGGAAGCGAAATTTTTGAAGGAGGTTGGAGGGGGAGTGCACGTGCTGTTGATCCCTGCTGTGTTTGTGGATATGCTATGGATCAGAATGGGCTGGGACAGTGATCCTCTCGCAGCCTGAAAGAAAAAATGTTCCCTGCCCGGTTCAGATTAATTCTAAAAAGCATTGTTTTGGCATAAACCTTACAGACCTCTTCTAGAAACTAAAATAAGAGGACACTGCAGCTGAGGCCTCTCACAGGGTACATTCTGACATTTGTGCCTTCCCTCCTTTCACCCCTGCCACCCCTGCTTGCTTGCACTGACGCAAACCCACTACAAAGCAAGAGATTTGCCCAGGTGCAACAGGAACAAAAAAGAGGCCATATACCTCTGTGGTAGGGAGGATCAGAGACTGCTGTAGAGAAGCTCTCTATTCTGTGGCTGGATGTGAATGCTGTCCTCACCTGCATCAGGAATACTTGACTTCTTGCCTGACTTCTCTGTCTTTATAAAACCAATATGAAAGGTAGAACAACTCCACAATCAAGACAGCTTTGCAGTTGCCAGTGTGAGTATGGTGCTACTGCCTGTGACACAAGGAGTATCAGGTAGAAAGAAGAAAAACCCTACCACCTGCAGGGCCAGAGAGTTTAAATGCAGGCAAAGCAATACAGCAACAGCTATGGCTGATGGTAGGCAGTGCCGTTCAGCTCGGACCCACTTTGCTTCAACTTCTGACCTGTTGACTGCCTTCTCCAGCTGCTCCTGCCTACACTCCAGCCAGCGGAGAAGGGTAAAACCCACTGTAACCTACTGAGGCTGAAGGAAGGTATTTTCTACAAATTGCTAGTTTAAAGCTGACCTTCTGAAGCCTTTTGGAGTCTGTGAAATCTGGTCTGGAAATGTCACGGTAAGATACTGAATGCTCTACTTCTGATTAATTGAGTACTGTAAAAGTGGTTGGGAAAGTCCCTTATTTAAAAGAAGTTGTAAGCTTGAATTGAGAGCTAAAACTTCATGCAAAATGAATAGTCTGAGGAAAAAATATGCAATCATTTTCAAGATGTTTTAAATGTTCGGGGGTTTTTTTTGTAGCATTCAGTTTATTCTATTTTGACTCCTAAACCTAATTCTGTCTATATATGTAGCATTAACATGAAAGTCAAAATGCAATGTTTCCCCCTAAATTTTTGGTTTTGGAGTTGATACAGTCCTATAAAGCGGTTTGTTTATGATACAACTGAATTTTTGCTGATGGGAAAAGTTAATAAGGACCCTTTAACCAGCTTCATATAGAGTGTATTTCCTCATACTGTTTTGATGCCTTGTCTTCTAAAATTGACATAAACCAGAAAATCCAGAATTACACAAGCATGAAAGCAAAGCTTAGTTTGTTGACTTAGAAGTACTGTGGTGCCGAAGTCTCACGGTGCCCCTATTTTATCCATTTTCCCATCTATGGAAATTGTCAGTGTATTTGCCTGAAGTGTGGTTATGTCATACTGTCGTATCCCAGATGAGTTGGGACACCACAGAAAAATCATGGTTAGAGGGAGTGTGTGAAATGTCTGAACCTTTGAAAGGTTCAAGCATGCGATGAATGTGCTTCATTATCCCAACTGTAGGCTGCCTTCTGCATTCATAAAGCAATACTTTTTGCAGTAGATTAGTTATGGAAAAACAGATAATGATTCATGAAAAAAATCCTACTTGCACACAGTTGGATGATCATCTTACTGCTGCTTGCTTTTTTTCTAAGCACGAGTTTGGGTGTGGGTGCGCAATGGCATGTGGATAGGGGAAGGGAGGACTGCGTGTGCATGTGAGTTTATATATGGAATTAATATATGGATTGGGATATTCTTTTTAAGTCTGTAAAGTGTGCATGCTGCTTTTATTCATTAGCACCTACAAAGGACTAATTGCCATCAGGCATGTAGGTGGAATTTTTGGCAGGGAGCAAGAAACGCAATAGGTTTGATGACAACCAATGATCTGCCAAAGCCTTGTCAGAAGAAGCAGCTAGTTTTGCTGTCACTCACCCACCCCTTTAAATTCAAATGCAGATGCTTCCAGGGGGTGTGTGGCACCTGTCCAAGTCAGTGTTTGAAACGGATGGCTCCTAATACTGTATATACAGACAGTGCTGTAGCTGCGGCTGCTGCCTAATGCTTGAGGTGAGAGGGAAATGTGAAAGCCGAAATGGTGACAGGAGGATACGGGCTGCTCTGCTCTTTCTGCAGCAGTGACAATAGGGCAACAAGGACTCCAGCTGATGTGGGTGGTGGCTGCCCTGCGGTGTCTAGTGGGACCTCTCACTGGAGAAGTCAAGGACAAGAAGTGGCTTTAGGCTTGTAAACCCCATGAGAGCTGCCATGGGAAATTCTGGATTTAGAAGGGTGACTTTGCTGTGCTGCGGTACGTCGTGCGACTCTAGTCGGTGTGGTACCCTTGTGGCTGAGCAACGGCAGCGTGTTTCCGGCATCATCAGTATCAGGTTCATATCTGCTGCTGGAGGACCAGAGACACTGACAACCCAGGGGGCCACAAAGGGCCCATCTGATCTTTGGCCTAACTTCAGAGGTGACACTTTTGCCCTCTTGTCCGTTAGCTCCAGTTCTTCAACTGGAAATTAAAGCTCTTGCAGAAATTCTCAGAGAAGTCCAGCATGATAAAAGTGATGTGGCTAGAAACTGGCAGTATGTTAAGTACTTGTGCTGCTGCGAACAGCACGTCTGCTGTGGCTGAAAACTTGCCTATATGGTATCTGTAGAACTGACATCTGTCATACTGTAAGGCACTACAGGATGTCTGCATAGGGAACATCATATAAACAATGACAACTTTTATATCTCCATGAAAATAAAGCAAATTAAACCATTTGAAAGAAAACTAAGAAAAAAATAAGATGATACATTGCTCTCTATTAGCCTTTGCTTTTGCAGTATTAAGCTCTGTGTCTTTCATTTTGGCTGGAAAATGTGATTATATTCCTTACAATTAATATGTTTGGGTCTACGGATGAGTTCCAAATGTATGTGATACATAAGATGGGCCTGTGCTAACACTGCTTTTGACTTGCATACATCTAAACATCCTCTTATGGCAGGAATTGAAGAAGCTTGTCTAATACATGACAAGGAACTGTCTTTACAGCTTTTTTCAGGTTATTCTAAGAATAAATGTAATCCTTTAGCTAGTAGTGTAGAGCAAGTATTAACTGTCTCTGAGGGGGCCTGCACTGATGTGATTGAGGTGAATGAGATGGGTCTTTTGAGTCTGGCTCAAGTTCTCTTTATATCCCGGAGTCAGAGGAATCCTCTGCTGGGCTTCCTGATTGCATACCTCTCCTATCACCTCAGATGACCTCCTTCTCCTCCCCTCTTCCCCCCCAAAAAGAGGGAGAGGTGCTAATTCTGCTGCAATGTGGCATTTATCACCTGCCACGTTCCAGGGGGATTAGTGGGGTTGCTACTTCATACTCTATTTGTTTCAGTATAGTCTGTATTCCTTGATTCATACACATAAGCTTTTGTACAGTTTGGAGTTAGCTGTAAGAAATCAGTACAGAAGTACATGAACTCTGTGTAGTTGATCGTGTAAAATAAATAAATAAATAAATAAATATCCCCCCAAAAGGAGGGAGAGGGGCAGTGAAAAAGACATGACTAAAAGTAGGTTACAAAAAATATATTTATGTCTTATACATAAATTCACACATTGGACTAGTTGCTGTAGTGTAGAAGTCTTTCCATAAAATAATATCGTATCTTAAGTGTCTCATAGGGCTGTTGTGAGACTAATAAATGCTTGCTAATCGCTTTGACAGCTTCAAAAAAGGTGCTATGAAAGTAATAGTTATTTCTGTTCTGCTTTTTTTATTTTCCGTATTACAGTTGTGATCAGGAATTGGAACATCTACTTTTATCAAACGGTGGGTGGTATCTACTTCAGTTCTTATGCCTATTTCTCCAAGTCATAAACTAACATTGGAATAACAAATAAAGAAGAAACGTAGATGGGTGGTCCTATATTTCATTTCTCGTAATGTCACAAGAAGAACTCATTCAAATAAAAATAATGCTTCATTTACTGCACACGTAATTAGTATGCTTAGGCAGCAAGTTCTGCAAATTAGTGAGACGGAGACTTCGGGCCAAATTCAGTCACACTTTATTACATTGCGTGAGATTCCTTGCCAAATAATTTAGTACTGGCCTTTCTGGTGATAGGTACTACTCCCTGTAGCAGAAGTTAAGTGGTAAATGTATTTAAGAAGCGGGAAACCTGATTTTGTTGGGGCCTGACAGTCTGTGGAGCCTACAAAAAGGTAGTTTGTGCCTTCATACATGCTCTTTTTTCTTATTTTCATTCTTTGAATTTCATTGAAAGACAGCTTTACTAACACAGAACTACTTGCTTCTGCTTTCTATATATGGTCACTCTGGTATTTGCCACAGAGATATTAAATAGTCACCGAAGGGGAAGTGCACTTGTGAATGGGAGAGGAGGTAGTCCATAGTCTGTTACTATTAAGATAAATAGACAAAAAGGACTGCGACTGTTTGATTTATAGAAAACTGACAAGAACAGCACCTGAATTTACACTGGCCAAGAAAAAATTAAGAGTATGATCAATCTTCATGTCCAAGGGCATGAGCTGATCACCAGCTGCAGTCAGGAAGAACTTCCTCCCTATGGCAAAGTCATCACAACTTGGTATACTGTCAGAGTTTTATGTCCTCCTCTGGAGAATCACATGCTTTCTCTTAAGCAAGCCACTTGCTGGGAGAGGACACCCAACTAATGGGGACATGAAAGTGCTTTAGTACTGCAGCTTTTCTTCTACAACTGTATCTTGTTTCTCCACCTAAATACTGCCACAGTATTTAATTGAACCTATTTCTTACTTGTTACACAAGTGTTGTGTTGTTTTTCAAGTCCAGAGTGACTACATTATCTTGTGATGCTTGTGAATGTTAAGCCACTGATGTTTGTAGGTGGAATTAAAATTGCTCTAGTTATGAAGGCAAGGCTTCAGCCTGAGCATGGTACTGCTGATATATGGAGATGTGTAACCTTTCCTTTCCTTTGGGGTAGATTACAGTCCTTCAGGTAACATTTGTAATCCACATATCAACTACTGATTGATCAAATAATGCTTGTAATCCACATATTGGCCAATGATCCCAGGAGTTTGGGGCCCTTCATGCAAACACTCTGCGTTTCCCTGGTGATCTTTGTCTTAAGAACTTGGGAGATGTTGCTGTTGGCAAAGTAACCTTGACTACAGCTCCCTTTTCTTTTTCTTGTGTAGTAACTTTGGCTAGTGGCTTTGCATGATCAGGCCTTTCCTAGCCTGATCTTGGCTGCTTTTTCTCTCTCCAAAGAGAAGCTCACTGGAGCAGTAGGATCCGTGTAACACAGAATTCCTTCCTGAAGTTTCAGAAGTTCTTGCCCTTCTCCCCTTTGAATAGGAAATGCAGTAATTAGATGTGAGGTAATCCCCGTAGCTCTCATGATGTGGCAGGATGTGTCCAGCATTAAGAAATATAAACTATTCCTTTCTTGGAATCAACATATCTGGATCAGCTCATAAAAATTCCCAATAAATAGCATTTTACAGCCTCTCTAGGTAGCCTTTCCAGTGCTTCATAACCATTATAAATAGATATTTAGAGAAAACTTCACTGCAAATTAAGCCAAATTCTCCCCAAGCTACTTCAAGTGCATATGGAAAACATTGATCACCATTGTCTCCGTAACTGCTTCTTACATATTTGAAGGCTGTCATCACATCTCTGCTCCCCTTTCTCCTCCCTGGTCTCCTCCAGAGTAAACAAGACCAGTTCCTTCATCCTTTTCTCATGCTAGCCATTTTTCTGGTCTCACAAATTTGCCTTGATTGATCCTACGGCATGGTGCTGAAAACTTGACTCAATTCTACATTTGAGGCCTCACCAGAACTGAGCAAAGCAGCACAATTATTCTCACAAGCCAAAATAGTTGAACCAAAACCAGTTTGTTCAAATATTTTGATGCTGTCAATTGTTTACCAGTGTAGGCTCAAGTTGATAGTGAGGGCTGATAAAAATGTCTCTTTATTTTTAATTACAGAGGTAACTAACCAATTAAACAGAGGTAAAAAAATTCATGTTTAATTCAAAGAAATTATGAACCATGGCTACTTGGGTGTTTCTGAGGTCAACATGGATGTACTGTATTTCCGAAGACAGAATGAGATGCAAGAACGCACTTTCCTGGTACACAATTTTACATTCCTAAAGGAACTGGACTCCACAAGTTGCTGTGTTCTCTATTTGGTGTTTGTTATAAATGGACATTGCAATTTGCCAGACATTAAACGCATCTGAGCATACCCACAAGCTAATTTGATGAAACATCTGTGTGCATATGTGTATAACAAACCATGGAAGGCATTTTTACGATGAAAGATAAGAGCAACTCTGTAGATTGCTTTTTATTATCTTTTTTCAAAGTATTGAAGTGTTTTTGAAAGGAAAAAAGAGGAACAGAAGTGAAATGGATTTTTATTTTTTAGGCTGTTTAATAAAAGAGCAGGATTTTCCAGTTGTGCAAAGCACCGCTTGATGAAAAGCCTGTCTGTTGATCACCTAATTTAATGTCTGAGGAGAGTCAGCATTAGTTTACAGCATTATTTAAGAGGCAATGATTTAAAGCACGATGTCAGGTTCCTGTTCTTCTTTGGAAGTGCAGAGACAACTTTTCAAGCTTGAATGCCTAAATTTACACTTCTAAATCTAAGTTTAGAGATCTCAAATCTTGAAAGGCGATGGGTTTTGGGGGTTTGGGTTTTCGTTTGGGTTCTGGTGTGTGAGTGGTTTGTGGTGGCTTTTCATTTGTTTGTTTGTTTGTTTTCAAGCTAAGACATGCAGTGACTTGAGTGTGGATGTTAGCGGAGGCTGTATGTTCTTTTTATGATATTACACAAGGCCCCTTTTAAAGTGCCTGAGAGTGGATTTTGGTCTGCCAGATTTGAAAACTGAGTGCTAAGCTACAAAATAGTAGGAACTGTTTTAAAAACTTCATTTACATCTACAATGTTTGTTCTGGCAAGTTCAGCATCTTCACACGAGCAAAGGATACAACATAGCATCTCAATCTTAATATCACCTTAATTCAGGGAAGTGCTGAAGTACATGCCTACCAATAGGCAAATACTTATACAAGTGTCTCTCCTGGGGAGGTATGCTGTCCTGAATTCAGGCCTACAAAAATACCTTAAGTAAATAAAATATGTTTTTTTTTAAAAAAAAGTCACCACCGTTTCATATTCTGTTGCTTCTATTTATGTGGAACAGCACATTGCAAGAAGCTGATATGTTTTACTGAAATTTTTGAGAAGTGTGACATTAATCAATGTGAAGCTGGCCTGACAGAAAAAGCATCAGTATCTTTGTCACAAGTGGCTTCAGGTGGAATTGGGGACATCACAAAAGTGTGTGAGCTTTAGGTTTATATTTATTTAAAAAAAAATCATGTAATCCACCTCTGTTTCACCTGTTGCTCATTAAAATTATCTTAGTGCTTTGATAACCCATTGAGCATCAAGTCCTCCTTTTGTGACTGTTGTAGTGTTTAGGAGTCTAATGCTGTCACTAGCCTATGGTCCTATTCTGTCCCACATGAAGAATGGGAAGGGTGTTCTTTGGTACTGATTTCTTCACATTAAAAACTTTTTGAGGAGCAATGTAGGGTTTCTATTATCTCCCCCCCCCAGGGAAAAAAAACGGTGAAGCCAAGAGATTTTTGGGTTGGCATGGCTTTATCACAATTGTGCACATGATCTATTTCCATTAGAGTGTGACAGGGAAAAACGGTTTTATTGTTGCATTCATTTTGTGATCATGGAGAACTCTCAATCAGGAATGGAGAAGAGACTTTATGTTTCTCTTGACCTGATGCACTTTTATAAACGGTGCTGCAGTGATACCAAGCGGATCTCTCTAGCTCCATAAATAACTCTGGGAGTGAAAAATACCTTTAAAGAAGAGAACAGAGAAGACCATGGCTGACAGCCCAGTAGTATTCCATACCAAAGAACGTGTATCTGTTGAACGGATTTCTTTGGTTTATATTTGTCCTTAAAAGTTGTTATTATTCCACATCTCTCTTTCTATGAATCATTCAGTAATGTTAAACAAATTCCCAAGAGTGAGCAAATATTACTCACCTCTTTCCTGATACAGGTAGTTGCGTGGGTGGACAGGTGGAGGCAGGTTAGACTGTAGACGTTGCTATATTTTCAGCATATCCTTTTAGCTGAATAGAGTTTTCCTTCTAATCCCCGGAACAAATCAACTGCACGCAGACTGGGGTAGAAGCATTATCCCGACATCTAACACATGACTCAAAAAATAATAATAATAATAATAGGAAAAAAAAAATCCCAATCAAAATAGGCAACTTGTTTCACATGGGGTAGTACACATTTCATATGGATGACTCACCTGGATATAGGCCTGCATGATTACACTGGATTTCTCACACCCCACATAATAGGATAAAAGCATCAGAAAGTGAAAAGGCATTTTTCTTTCCTCCCCTCCAAAAGGCAAAGCACAACCGTGCCTGTTTTAGCAAACAATACTAAAAACACTGTAGCTTAGAGGTGTTAAGTGTCCAACTAGAAAATGTATCATCTTTGAATAAGAAGGAACCCAGACAGTATGTCATCCTTCACTCCTGATGCAACTCTCCTAAAACCCCAGCCTGTTGTTAATACTCTTTCACATTATGTCTGTCTTGTCCTCCAACTGCTGTTCTCCAGCAAAGTTACTTTCAACAACTGAAGGGTTTTTTGCGTGTGTGCTTTGCTTTGTTTTTGTTGCAAGTACATCATTGCTGGTATTAAAATTTAATATAGTTTATACAATAAGAACCTTGTAAAGTTTTTTTTAAATGTGGTGCAGCTTTGATTGCATTTCATGTGGTTTAACATGTTTGAGAGAATTATTCTAAGAAGTTTTACCATTTTAATTAAATGCAGACATTTATAAATGTTTCACGTCTGAAAGTTGTGTTTGGCTGATGCGAGGTCTGAAACTAAATCAGCCTTGCTATGCCTTGTTAACAAATAAAATTTCATATTTATAGTATTCTGACTTTTTGTGTAAGGTTTTATCACTGAGTGATAGGGAATATGTTCTTGGTAATGCCTGTAGTGACTATAGCTGCCAGCTGTAGCCCACCTCTTCCTGGAGAATCATGAAATGAGCTGTTGCAGCATGAAAGTTCAGCCTCTCTGCTGGTGAAACCTCCCTGTGAGCTGTTCAGAGTCACTCTTGCTGGCACGTCTGCCTCGGCACTACTGTCTGCGTGGCTCATAGAGGAGCCAGATGGGCCGGCTCTTGGTTTTGGCTGTTAGCCTTATGGAAAGTTGAGGAGAAATCCATGGTCTTGAAGGTGTCTTTTATGTACAGCAGAGGCCAGCAGCAGTTTTGCCTGATTTAACCACCACGGTCACACATGAGGAACAGTCTAGAGGATGTAGAAATAGTGGCGATGGAGGTCGCTCCTAGAAAGGTTTGTGATCCTCTGCCATGTGGTCACTGAAGGATTTTTGTTGTCTTTACAGCTGGCAGCGGGGTTTAAAGCTAGTTCAAGATTTATTTCTGTTCATGCTCTGGAGGTCCCTGAGCACCACCCGGTTGGGACACCTGTGGGAAATCCTGAAAAATACCGATGCCCAGTGTAGACACTGCTCCAGGAGCACCATTCTCATAACAGAGGAGGTATCCTGTCTCTCTCTGCTGGTTAGATGAGGAAAAGATGAAGATTTCATCACAGCTCTAAGAGGCAGAGTGGTGGTGGGGGAAAGGGTATGTGATGGCTTCTCAATTTGCCTTCGTAAAATTCACAATTTTGTAATGAGTAAGTAGGGATATCCCCAAAGCAAACAGCACTTCTTAGGACTGAGTTCCGAGTTACAACTCCATGCTTTGTGGGTTGTTTTGGTTTGGGGCTTTTTGTTGGTTTGGTTTTTTTCCACCCCCAAAGGTGTTAACTCATTGAAGACATTTTCAGTAGTTGATAGATGATTTTTTTTTCTTTGATTAATTGGGGTAGGAAAACAGTCTGTGAGGAAAGCCTCCAGGATTGATTGGAGTTTTCATTAAAAAGGCAGAGAAAACACTTCCACATCCTCTTTTTTTTTTTTTTTTTTTTTTAAGTTTTTTTCTTTTCTTGAATTTCGCGGGAACTTTCAATGTTNNNAAACACTTCCACATCCTTTTTTTTTTTTTTTTTTTTTTTAAGTTTTTATTCTTTCCTGAATGTACTGGGAACTTGCCATGTTCTGGGTCAGGAAAAAGACCACAACCAGTTTATTATTATTTTTCCTTTTAATGAAGCTGATTTCTTTTCCCAGTATATGCACTTTGCAGTCCACTGATTTGGACAGGAAAATCTGTCCTTGTTAAGAAAAATACTGAATAAAACAGAGCTGTTAGCCCATACCCAAAAATATTCCATGTTTTTGTTTTGGGTTCTGCTGGAAATGCTACATTGACTTTGCCTCAGGACACTAATTAACAAACTGGCCATTAATTGCTGGTAATTAGGAACTTGTCAGCAGTCATTGTTTCCTTAAACTGCCTAAATTCAAGAGGACAAGATTAGAAGAAAGTACCTCTCTGAAACATCCTTGTCTTTCCTCCCAAAGGAAACTCCCAGTAAGTGAATGGAAAGGACCTTGGGACTATTTATTGTTGGATACTGTTATTTTCTGAAGCAACAGGGGTTCATCTAGAAATGACCAGTAATGTGATGCTAGAATAAGCTGTTTCCTTGATAACACTTCTTGCCTTTGACTGGAAACAAACCTCACTAAAAATAGTCATGAGAAAGAGTGATTTCATTCCCGAGGATTGAAGTGGTAGCCATGTATGTATTTCTTGCCTGTCTTCACTTATCTTGTTCATGTAATAAATGGAATGACGACAGATACGTGCAGTGACATTACAGCCAGCAATAACAATTGCTGCTATTTACTCTGCAGGCGAAAAGTTGGGCTGAAATTGGAACACGTATCTTAGGCCCCAGGGCATTTGGAGAGAGGTTACAGTGCTCAGAGTCAGGGGTGGAAAAGTATTCCACTAAACAAAGATGATAGTAATGTTCAGGGAATTTACTGTCAGCTTCTGTCTTCTATTCTGGAAGGATACAAATGCTTCTATTTTCATACTTTCTGATTTTCAAAAAAGATATGAAAAAGGATACAAACCCAGATAAAATTCTTTGATTCCAAAGAGTTAGCAGTGGGCTCTTATGTTCTGTAGGTTATGTGGAGATTTAAAAAAAAAAAAAAATATTTAAAACAAAAAGAAACCCAGAACTCTTGAGAATGAGAGTGTGTTGTTCTGCTAGAGTTTTGCTTTTCTTATGCTGAGCTAAGGAGGCCAGTTTCTCATTTGATTAATGACCATCCCTTTTTTTCCTCCATCAGGTAACCTTTTTTCTTTTTCTTAGGTTTAAAATTTCTTTTTAAACTTCCGGTATTCAGGGAACTTTACCTTGACATTCCTGTGAGAAAGGCTAGATTTAGATGATCTAGTATGGTATCTTTCTCTTTATTTTAATATCACATATTATTGTGGGAATGTTGAGATTACTTAGACATATATTGGCATTTGTATTATAAAAGCTTGTCAAATTAACTTTGATTATTGCAAAATAGATCAATGGAGGAATAAAATTTGCTAGCATTTGAAATTCAAATGCATAAATGTGTAGAGAAGTGGTGTTCCATATCCAAACTGAAAAAGATTTTTGAAAACTTGTAGATCTTAATTCAAGAAAATCAGTCACATGTTTTAATTAGATGCAACCCCTCTCTTTACTTCCCTCTCTCTCCAACAACCTTGCAAAGCTTGGGGAAAAAAATAAATTTCTGACAAAACAACATAAATGTACATCTCTTTGCCCCAAATCATTGTCAGTGTACTTACTGTACTTCTAGAAGGCATTGTGGTATTACAGAGGTGATTGTATTTTGGGAGCTGGAATAGATTTTTGATTAATTTCTGAATCTTTCATTTTGGCCTTTAATTAAAGTGCACAGGGGAAAGAAGTGTCGAAAAACAATGGTTTCCCAAAACTAGACGTACATAAAAGAAAATACAAACAACAGGAAACAGAAAAGTTTAATGAGACTGCACGTCAAAAAAGATTTAGTGACCTTATGGTGCCAAAATCAAGACATATTAAACCTGACAGACTCTTTTTAAAGGACTGAGTGTTCATCTCTGTTAAGCCAGCTTTGCTTAAATGAGTGTCGTGGGTTGACCTTGGGTGGATGCCAGATGCCCACCAAGCTGCTCTATCACTCCCCTCCTTAGCTGGACAGGGGAGAGAAAATATAACAAAAGCCTCATGGGTCAAGATAAGGACAGGGAGAGATCACTCACCAATTACCATCAAGGGTAAAACAGAGTCGACTTGGGGAAATTAGTTTAATTTATTGCCAATCAAAATCAGAGTAGGGTAATGAGAAATAAGACCATATCTTAAAACACCTTCCCCCAACCCCTCCCTTCTTCCTGGCTCAACTTCACTCCCAACTTCTCTACCTCCTCCCCCCGAGAGGGGCAGGGGGATGGGGAATGGGGGTTGTGGTCAGTTCATCACATGTTGTCTCTGCCGCTCCTTCCTCCTCAGGGGGAGGACTCCTCACACTCTTCCCCTGCTCCAGTGTAGTGTTCCTCCTGTGGGAGACAGTCCTCCACAAACTTCTCCACCATAAGTCCTTCCTCCCATGGGCTGCAGTTCTTCATTAACTGCTCCAGTGCGGGTCCCTTCCATGGGGTGCAGTCCTTCAGGAGCAGACTGCTCTAGCGTGGGTCCCCTGTGGGGTCACAAGTCCTCCTAGCAAACCTGCTCCAGGGTGGGCTCCTCTCCCCACAGGGTGACAGGTCCTGCCAAGAGCCTGCTCCAGTGTGGGCTTTCCATGGGGTGAGAGTCTCCTTTGGGTGCATCCACCTGCTCCAGCGTGGGGTCCTCCACGGGCTGCAGGTGGATATCTGCTCCACAGTTAACCTCCATGGGCTGCAGGGGGACAGCCTGCCTCACTATGGTCTTCACCACTGGCTGCAGGGGAATCTCTGCTCCAGCAGCTGGAGCACCTCCTCCCCCTCCTTCTTCAGTGACATTGGTGTCTGCAGGTTGTTTCTCTCACATATTCTCACATTTAAAGACAGAAAAGAAAGGTATTGAGATTTAGTTATAATGGCATCAGTCATTGTATTATATTATGTTATAATAGGACAGTAGCTTGGGGAGGACAAAGTAAGGGTTTACATTGCAGGAGCACCTCTCTCTCCCTCCGGCTCTCTCCAGCTGCAACTACTGTTGCTCAGGGCTTCCCCCGCCACCCCCCTTAAATATGTTATTCCAGAGGCACTGCCACCATCACTGATCAGCTCAGCCTTGGCCAGCGGTGGGTCTGTCTTGGAGCTGGCTGGCATTGGCTCTATTGGACATGGAGGAAGCTTCTAGCAGCTTCTCACAGAAGCCACTCTTGTAGCTCCCCCACTACCAAAATCTTGCCATGCAAACCCAATACAATGAGCAATGAGAAACAACTGTGACTTTTGAGAGCCTGATTCATGTATTTTAATAACTGCAGCAACAAAGGGAAGATGCAGTGACAACAACATTTCCCTATGTTATTTGTGAAAATCAGCCCTACCTAATTCAGCAAGGTTTTAAGCTCACTGAGGAGGCACAGCAGAAGATGAAAATAATGTGGTTGGGTTAAACTCTAAAGGCAAAACTGACTGGAAAATCATATTTTGAAAGAAACCATCAAGGTACTCTGTCAAATTTGGTATTGCTATCAGTGATCAGGAAGAGAATACAGAATGTTCTTCATTAAATTTGCAGATGATGCTAAGCTGGGAAGGGCAGGGAGCCTATATTGGAGAACCTGATTTCAGAACGATGAAAGACCGTTGTAGTGATTGTTGTAGCTTACAAGCTAGACACAAGTCAAATATACATTGCTGTTGTGGGGGCAGAAGGGAAAGTATATGAGGATGCTTGAGGGGAAGTAAATCCTGGAAGAGGTACAAGGAAATTTCGTACTATGCCACACATGTTGTGGCAATACTCGAGCTGGAGGACAGTACTGAGTTTTGGAGTCTACCCTCCCACAATGGTAGGATCCAGTGGGCAACAGTCAGATGACTTAAGGCTTTTCCAGTGATGGACTATTGCCTTAATTTGGGCTTGTTTAATCTAAAGTAGAGAAGACTGAGTAAGGATATGATGATAGTCTTCAAATATTTGGAAGACTGCTGGAAACTGCAAAGAAACATGTGGGGGGTTTTGGGTTGTTTTTTTTTTTTAATATGCCTACATAAGGAGAAATAATGAGCTTATACTGCACAGAGAAACATGAAAGTGAGACATTAGGAAAACTTTTCTAACAGTGAGTTGCCATAGACTGGTGGAAACTTTATATTGTCCATAGGCACTGTGGATGCATTTTCACAGCTATGTTGGATGAACATCTGTCAATAAAGGAATAAGTACTGTTGACTTCTGGAGTTACTGTGGATTTGTGGGTCTACTGTGGACTGGATCAGGGACTGGGGGAGCTCTTAGGATCTCTTCCAGCCCTGTAGTGGTTCTGCATAGCTAAACACCTTGCTGAGCCCTGTCAACTGGGAGGAAAATTATTTCTCTATCAGCCTTAAAGCTTAAAAACAAGCAAACAAAATGCCAAAACACCTATCAGTGAGATGGGGAGGCCAGGGGGATGCACATTTAAAGACAGAAAAGAAAGGTACTGAGATTTAGTTATAATGGCATCAGTCATTGTATTATATTATGTTATAATAGGACAGTAGCTTGGGGAGGACAAAGTAAGGGTTTATGTTGCAGGAGCACCCTTGAGCCCCTTTCTGGAGTTGGGATACTAGTAGGGATTATACCAAGACATAGCAAAGAGCTGATTGTGCCTCCAGAAGTTTAAAACCTAGATGAATGACAAGAAACAACTTGTGGATGAAGTAAATTGCTAGAATTGGATAGTGGGAGGATGAGCTCATTTACAGAAGAATAGCTATCACCCAATGCATCTCTTCCCGGCTGCACATTACTGGCTGGCAGTGTTCGGTAGGCCTTGTGGCAGAAGCAAGCCTTAAGGTGGGATGAAATCCAAACTAAATAGCACTGTATTTTGAGCTAAACATACTCTAAACTTATTAAATGTTTAGGGGAATTTCGGGGAATTCTAGAGGGACAGGTGAGGGAGCGGTGGGTAAGGCTCAGTAGCTGGATGAGTTCCTGCAGAAAAGGGAGCAAGGGGTGGGGAGTGAATTCCTCCTTGTGCTCTCTGGAATGGCACCACCTTTGGTGTTGCTCAGTAAGGGGCTTCGATGTGCCCAAGCGGTGTCCTCCTTGAGTGTGCTGTTTGTTTAGGGACAGAGGCTTGGGTGTGCACTGGTTAAGGTTAATCCACCTCCTTTCTCATGCACAGTTAAAGAAACCAATGGCTTGAATGCTGAGATGAACCTCAGCACCCTTTGGTTTCAGAACTGATTCTCGATGATTCCAAGTTCAGCCTTGGGAAAGTAGTCTGCCACTTTTTTTTTTTCTTTCATTTTTCTAAAATAATATTTATTAACTTATTGGAGAAGGATTTTGAAGATTAGTGGATTACCTGTAGGGTTTTGAAATGAAGTGCTGGGCACTGTTGTCAATAAAACTATGAAAACATGTACCTAAGGATTATATAAATAACAAACATTAATTTGGTGTAACGTTTCAGGACTATATGTGGAGAACAGTATTTTTCTTTCTACTTTTAGAATTTGCTTTATTTGCATTTTATTTTATTTGTGTTATTCTTTGGGCTATTTAAAGATCCTTGGGAGTTAAACATGACAGGTTGTACGTGAAAAGAAGAATTGCACTGGAATATGATTTACCACATTTTTCCCATGCCATGAGTATATGAATTCCTGCTTACATAGGAAAATATTTGAACATAAAAAGCAATAATTTGGAATCAGATTGTGCAGGATGAATCATGAGACAAAATCTCATTAGACATCCAAAAAAATATTCTGGCGTTCCTGCAAGAGTGTTTTCATAAAACATTTTTTTTCTGAAAAGGAATTACTCAGAAGGTAATAATTTAAAACAAAACAAAAAAAAAGGGGTCAACCAAAAGTTGCAACCTGATTTCGCATTATGATAGCTTACATACCGTTGCAAGGAAAAGTATATATATTATATGAAAAAAAAAAAAATTAAAAAAAATAAAACCTGTGTTTACCTTTTCCCTGATACAGATTACTCTTCCAAGGCCCCTTCTGTTCCACAATTAAAGGAAAAACTACTGTCCTGGAGTCCCACTTCTCTTGTTTATTTGATATAAATAGAATTATTGGGTAGTAGAATAAAGTCATCTACAGTATTCATGCTGTTTTTTTTTTTCTATTTTTAAAGAAATCCAAATTCCCAGGTCCTTCATATTTAGTGAGAACATTATAGGCTGCTAGTTTTCAGCTTGTTTTCTCTCTCTTGTTGTGCTCCTGTGCTGAAAGCATCAGCCTGTCTTCGCCTTTCAGCCATCTTCTGTGGGAAATGCTGCCTGAAGTTTCCACTCCTAGATTACTCTCACCAGGATCACAACTGGAGAACACTGCAGAAAAGCCCCCATAAGTCTCTGGCGGGGCTCTTGCTGAAACTGAAGTGTGCCAAAAATGAATGTGGCCATTTTTCTGAGAAAAAGAAATACTTTTTTTCTTTTCCTATCCTTTCAGCATGAGAAAAGAGATGTCAAGCTTAAAATATCTTGTATGCAAAATATACAAAAGTGGTTGCTGCTTTAGAAACTGTGCAACACAAAAATGTAAATTAACGTCTGTGGCAGTTTTGAGCTGAGTGATTATTTTTAACATGATAGAAATGGTAACTCCAAATCTTCATAGGATTTGCCTTTGAAGCTATTCAAAAGGGTAGTTCCCTGCAACTGGAACCATACTAGAGCCTCAGCTTGCATATAAAATTTGACAGATCTTCTGGTTAAGAAATAAAAATTTTAAAAATTTGTCAAAACATTCAAGTTTACATTTTAAAATCAGTTTTGTAGATTCAAAGCAATTATCCACTTGGCAACTTTGGACAATTCATATTTTAAAAGAAAAAAATAATCTTAAACCTGACTTTTTGTTTTAAAAAACTGATAACATTTCAATAGTCCTAGTTGGAATACACAGGCTTTTTTCTTGCTTGTGGGAAAGGCCTGATACTTCAGTATTTCAGTACAACTTTTTGAGATCATAAACATTCTAGAAAACAGGAAATCTGTTTTCCACTCCTACATGCAAAGGCACAAACCCGTGGCCGTATGGCACATTATTTATTGAAAAAAGGCACTGTATTAGTATAGTATTGTTTTACCAATGTATCTACAAATAGCTGCCTGAACTTAGGTAGTTAACTTAGTACCTTAGAGCTAGGAGCTAAGAAAAAGCTACTGTCCCCTTAGCATGCTGGGTTGTCAACTTAAATGGTAGTCCCTGTGGTTGACCTTTCTATAGGGGTGCTATATATGGAGGACATTATAAAGTTCCTAAACCTAAGTGCGCTCAAACTTTCTTTCAATTCCTCTCAAGTCGTTTGTGCGTGTGGTTTCTTTTTGGAGGTGGTGATGTTGTGCAGTGAGCATATTGATCTTCAGCTTTTTTATTTTTGTTGCACTGTCCATGAACATATCTCCTAGTGTATTCCCTCAAATAACTTTTGGATACACTGGCTTACTTCAGACAAGATTGATAGAGGAGTTAAGGCACTGGGAAGAGCAGAGACCCTGTCAATGTCCCCACGAGGGAAAGGGCAGCAGTATGAGCTTTCCCGTAGTAGATATCAGAAAATTCACTGGGCACCGAAGCCATCAGAAGCACTAAAATCGCAGGGGAAAAAAAGAATTGGAGTTTACATCTTCCTAAGCAGCAATTTGAACTTTCCACAAGAAATGTGTAGGAAATGAGGCTTCATTATCTCTAGCACTCGTAAATTACTTGTTTCAATCCTTCCTTCCTTCCTTCTTCTCCTTCCTCCCCCCGCCCCAATCTTCTGTAAGTATAATAAAACCTGTTTGCAAGAAAGCTGTTTCCAAAGTAAAATCTTCCAGAGTGACCTGGCAAGAATGGGGATGCAATATAGGGAATACAGTGGAAACAGTGTGATGTAGCAAGGTGTCTGTGTGGCGGGAAGGTGGCTGCTTGGAGAGCACAGCAAGGGGCTGACGTTCATCCAGCGCTGCAGACTGCCCCGGGACACTGAGCTGGCTACGAGTGCCTTCGTGCCAGCAGGCAACCTGGAGCTAAGTGGCCTGGGAATGGCTGTATCCGCTTTTACGTACGTTTTCTTCATTTGAGAGATTATATTATGAAGCCAGAGGGAGTGCTTCAGGCAGAATATATAAATTAACTGGTTACTGAACTGTGTAGGAGGGACTGAAGTGCTGGAAAGAGAAGCTCACAATAAAACCTCCGTCTGTGCGCTGCAGAAAGGCGTTTGAGCTGCCCAGGTCAAACCTCACGCACTATTTCCAGCAGACGAAGGTGGTGGCCTAGAACAGCTCTGGAGGTTGAACCGCTGAAAATAGAAACCTGGCTCGCAACACTGTTTTTCAACAATTGCATTAATGTAAGATTTCCAGCTGACATGGGTGGAAGATTCAGGATATGAATCCAAAGACACGCTCAAACTATCCTAGAGTTTGGAAGCAGAGTTTGGATACAAGTCCATTATAAAAAAAAAAAAGCAAATTTGTAGAACTCCAATCCAGTTCAAGCTATCAAGTGTCCTCCAAAATTTAGAGGTATTTGGATCAAGCATTTTTGTTACGATCCATCTCTAATTTTCACCAAATGTTCTAAACTTCTAAACCCCTTTTTGCTCCTACTTTTCTTTCCTGACTGTATTTTGAATGTATTTTTTTTTCTTATTCCTGTCTGTTTAAAAATGTCAGTCAGGGTTTTACCAGGGAGTTTTATTACTTTGGAATGCTCTTCGTTTTGTCATCTGCTCCTTTTTCTTTTTCTCCCTCCCCCCCTCCCCCCCTGTAATCTGTTTGACAAATTTATTTTGTTCTGCAATTGCTTTTCCAAGGAATAAGCAGCAGTAGCTTTTAGTCACCTGTACAGTCCACTACATTATCTGCTCATAACCAGACACAGTAAAAATACTGTTTATGCGCTACGCTACCAAGAAATTTGTGGGCTTTTTTAATTTGAAAATATGCAAGTGCATTCATGTAGAAGTTAGAGTCATCTTGGACTGTTTCTCTTGAGAATTTTATAGCTCCAATGACAATATGAATAGATGATATGAAAAATACTCTGACAAAAATAGTCTGAAGCAGAATTAATGGCAAGTGGGGTTTTCAACAGTACTTAGTAACTTGCCTCTGTGTGTGTGTAAAATGTGTGTTTATAATGGAGCTCAGTTCATTAATTGATAGTTTTATTACCTATAAAAGCCATGAATCACCTCAGCTAGAGGGTTAGAAAAATACTAGTCTTTTTAATCCGGTACATAATTTTTAGTAGCAGTCTTAGCAGCGTGAAGACACAGGTCACTGTAGTGAAGACAATAGGAATTTCAGATGATATATCGCTGTAGCTTTTATACAATGGCTCTGAATACAAAAAGCAGTAGAGAAATACGTATATTCTTTTTCAGGCTTGTCTATAGGTAACGGAAAGGGTATCTGAACAACCCGAACTTCATGGGCACAACTGTAGCAATATAGAAGTAAAAACAGGCTGATACTGCTTTTATTCAGCCATACAACAATGACAAATTCAATATTAATATATTAATGTATATCTGTATATGTAGTGGACTCTTTCTCCTGGCACTGGGCAAAACACCTGCAATACTTTTTATCAAGAAAGATAGATAGAGCTTTTTTTTCTTTTTCATTTTAATTTAAATACACCATCTTTAACTCTAGATGCTAGAAAAAGTTGAAAGGCTGTTCTTTGTCACAAATAAAGTGGTGACTTAAAATCTAAAGAAATGACAAATTAAAAATCAGAGGAGGTGAAGAAATGAGGAGAAATATGTATCTTTGTGGTCTTAGTATCACTTTTTGCTTGTAATGACACTTATTAGTACAGTGCCTTATTAGCATGGAGATTTTGGTTATGTTTGTACAGTGCTTAGCACACTCATCCAAATTTGCTTGGGATCTTCCAAGTTCAGCAGTGTAAAGTATGTACAGAAACCTTTCCTCTGCTTTCAGAGGATATTAATAAGTTTGTATAGTCAGGTACCCAGATAGTAGGAAGTGCCATTCTCTAAGGCTGTCAGCATGAACTTAGGTCCGTCCCTTATGTATCTATATTGACATTTACTTAATCACATGGTTACGTGCTTCTCTTTTTCTGCATAATCTTTGCATTATTCAGGCCATGGGATGGATAATATTCTTGGAGTATACAGTTAATCACTTTTTTTTTTTTTTTCTGTTCAGAGTAATTTCCTGCATCCAGGCTGTGCTTCAAATATTGAATTGTTAATTTCCTCAAAAGTGTTGGGTTTGTCTTTTTTTAAATAATTCTTATCAGTGCATTTTTTTAATTGTTTCAAGAACTCTTTTCTCGCCATACAAGTGAAACAAAGGAAGTGTTATCTCTGGTTTGCATCCTGAAAACTGAAGTGCAGAGAGATTAAGTTAAATGTATCCATTCATTTTAGGGAAATCTGAGATGCCCAGGACCTGATTTCTTTTCCAAGTACTATGAATTAGCTTGATCTATGCAACTCAAGGTAGCTGCAGTCATATGTGACCAGCACTTACGTAATTCAAAAATCAGCATTCAAGTTAGGCATCCAGAAAATGAGTTAAACAGAACTTGTGACTATCCTTGACAAGCTACATAGAAAAGGCTTACCTGATATTTCAAAGGCCTATAATTTGTGTGGCTTTTCATGGGGATCACAAAAGGCATATCCTTGGAGCTATAGCGAGAAAGGTTACTTAATTCTTTCTTGTGAAACATGACCTAAACAATTTCTTTCTGCTTCCCCCTAAAAATTGCACTCTTGGAAATAGCCAAATCCTTTTTATTGAAACGAACAATAATGTATAATTCAGCCCACAAAAGAAAATAGTAAACAATTCAAGCAATTGTAATTTGTCAGTCAGAAGCAAAGAAAACCAGGATTGTGCAAGAGGCTGCAGTGAACAAATGTTAATAGAAGGTGATCCGATTGCAATGCCTGCAATAATAGACTAATAGAAGTTGCCTATCTCAATAGCAATAATGAGAGTAAAAAGATCAGTAGATTATACTGCAAATATAAAGAGAGATAGAAGGTATGCTACACCTCTCTCTTTTCCCTGTGTTCAGGCAGGAATGAGTAGATTGACCACTGAGCCAGCTCCTGCATTTTTGTGTAGGCCTGCAAAACTTCTCTGCCAGTTGATAATTGATCTGCTCACAGAGACTATAGCATTATGCGCAGGGCCATCTGGGGATTCCTTGAAGGCTACCAAAACTGAAAGTTTGTTTCAGGTCTGGGAAGTTTGCTAGAAGAAAAATAACATGGGAAAATACCCCATTTATTTGCTCCCCATTACTTTCACATCGTGTAGTCTCCATTCCCAAACATAATTGCATTGAGCTGCGAGGGTTGGCAAATAGAAAGAAACAAAATGCCAAATCCCAAACAAAGCTGGATTCTTTCCTCTTCCTACCTCACCTGGCATGACAGAAGTTCCCCAGGCTGACTCGCACCAGCACTTGTACAGAGCCTGTGCTTGAGAGGATGCACAAGGGCATGCCATTGCAATGTGGGAAGCAAATTCAGTTGTGGGCAGGAAAATTCAAATCTGGCTTATCCTCCTTCTCCTGCTTAGAAATTTGGGGAGGCAAAAGCAGTGTTAACTCAGGCTTGCCTCTTCCACCTGCAGACCCAAAGCTTGCCTGTGAAGTGGACCTGACACCTTTTTAATTTTTGGGTTTAAGTCATTTAATTGACTATGATAGGAAACTGGAAGGGGGAAGGGAGGTATTCTTGTTGCCTAGACTCTTGTCCCAGTGCAGGAACTGAGCTGATTAACTTGCTGGTTACCCCCCTCGCACCGCTCAGCAGACATTCAGACAGCAAGGGCAGAGTTTTGCCTGTTTCGGCAATGTTCTCCATGTCTCTTGGTGCGTTTAGTTACAAACTTAGCTGAAAGCCTACTGTCAACAGTGGTTTACCATGGAACACTGGATTTCTAAAGGGAAGGCAGTTTTGGAAGAAAGGACACATTTTTCTGTGGACAAGCTAGCCTTTCGTGGAAAAAGCTGGGTTCTAAAAGGCTGGGATTTGAGAACAGTGGCATCTTTAGAAAAGACTGTCTAGCAACAAAGTAATCTATGCTCCTAACCCAAAGGGAAAAAATATGTAATTAAAAAGTCATTTGAAGGAAATACAAAGCTTTGGCTTGCTGAGGGGAGAGATCTAAGAATCAAAATTTTTCATTCAGAAGAGTTAGCTTGAAGCTAGAATTGCTCTTGTTGTCTAAAGCCCTGAAATAGAAAGCATTTAACAATATGAAGAACTTCAAGCATGTAATGTCAAGGTTTTAATTACCTCTTACAAATTAAGCTAAGTTCCCCAGGCAAATAAATAAAAAAGAAAGCAAGTCCCACAAAAGAAAATAATCTTCCTTTCTTTCTTTTTGTTTTTCTTTGTCTTCTTTTAATTCAGTGTGAACTCTTATGTTATCATGACTTTGCTATTGTTTAGGAATTGTAAAAGGATTTTCCTAGAGGTTTCACAAATTATGATAACGCCATGGTATTACCAGAATTCTTGGGTTTGCTTGAATTTCTCAGCTCCCTAATTTTTTAAACAAGTATTTAATGTAAAAGGAAGCACAAGAACAGTGTCCTGTTCAAAGTACTGAACAGAGACGGAACAGTAGTCCTCTTTGCGGCAGGTAGCTCATATAAGTAGCACCATGCTGTTACACAGTGACAACTCAAAATAACACAGCTGAAAGTTTTTGTTACTGCATAATCTGTTATCTGGCATATTTTCTACAGCACATAGTTACTGAGGTGGTCCCTTCAGGCTCAGTGTTACCATCCACAGTTGGGTTTTGTGGTGCTAGATGTCAGATTGCTAGTGCCTTTCAGAAAATGGAGAAGCTATTTGATGCTGTTCAAATCCACTGGGTCATCCTGGGATATTTCTAGGCTTACACTCTCCGGAGGCTCTGGTGTCTGCCTGGAGTTTCTCAACAGCAGTTAACATACACTGCCTCTAAAGTAGACCAGTATTGCTTTTACCTCCTCCAAAGAGGGTTGAATCTTAGCTTCTATAAAGACCTGATATTATTCCTGAGTTGGGGTATCTTCACACACACTGACCCCCTATTTTGGCCAGGTTTGAGGTTCAGCTGCATACAAGGGTGTGGGATATATGCTGCAGGAGTGTCTCACTTTGGAATGTCTTAATTTGGAATGGACTCCAAGATAACATTTTT
>VYZW01024762.1:0-36272 GCA_013401315.1 Balaeniceps rex | reverse complement strand
TCTCCTCTCCTCTCCTCTCCTCTCCTCTTTTCTTCTCTTCTTTCTCCAGGGTTTAGTGTCATAAGACAGAAGTTGGTAGAGCCTCTTTTAGAAGAATTTACATGGTACCTGCTTGTGTTCCTCCTGGGCAGAGATCAAAACTAGCTGCATATTTCTGTACATGGGTGAATCCAAACCTTTGTTAGATCCTCCACAATCAAATAATGGTCTAGAATATGTTAGACTGTCTTAAGAAGTATTTGGTAGCTGGTTGGGGAGGAGGAATGTCATGCGGAATAGGTGTTCTGAAGATCCCTCTGGTCTGAACATCTGTTCCATCATTTCTGCAGCTGGGAAAGTCTGGATTTGACGACCAGTTTCACATTCCTAGAACAGCCATAATCCCTTCCTTGAAGCACTCCGAGCCAAAGCAAGGGGTGAGTAACGTGCAACTTCCATTGACTTTTGTCCAATGATTTCAACTTGCTGATGTCAGTGGGACTCAGACACAAGATGGGAGATAATCAGGTGCTTAACTCTTTCCTCATTAGTGACAAATTGGTCCCTTACATCAGAGGACACAACACAATGACTGAGAGCAATACAAATTCCTCATGTTAAATTGGCCTATGTGGAGCTTTATGTATGTGAGTGGGAGAGTGTGTGTTTGGAGGAAGGTTGTGAGGGATTTTTTTTTCAGGTTTTATTCTTTTCCTCTCCAGTTTCTATTGCATCCTCTTCATGTTCTACTTATCTGTCTTTCCTGTTTTCCTAGAACTTGTTTTTTGCATTTGCCTTTTCACAGTACTAAAGCAGCTTTAGTATCTTTAAAACCATTGCAGTCTTTACTCTTAAAGACTGACCCCACTTTAAGGAAATCTTAAATGCTGTGTCTTAGATTCCTTATAAACTCAGATGTGGAGGGGGACTAAGTGGAATAAAATGCATCGCTTTCCTCTCACACCTTGCACCTTTTGGTTCTCTCAGCCAATGATATTGTTTAGTTGGTTTTTTTTAATAGAACTATAATTTTGCAGGCATCAGTTACACTCTACATATCAAAAGTTACCAATCTCTGCACTTTGAAAACTGAATGCATAGAAACACATTTGCTAAAGGGGCCATACTTGTCGTGGGTTTCCCAAGCCCAAATATGTGTATAACAATGAGTCTAACACTTCTAGGATGCATCAGACACTCTCTCAATTCCCAGATCAATTGCACATCAAATGTATAGCAGGTGTGAATTTTCCCAGAAAGAGCAGGATCACTGGTCGTGGGTGAAACACGTGCTGTAAGCAGGGAAGCCTGTCTGGGAGCTACCATTCCACCCACCCATGAGACACCTGGAGATGTTAGTCAAACATGTAAAAGCCAAGAACTCTGCCTAGATGGAAGAGAGGGCACTTCCAGCAAAACCTGCTTGGCCCAAATGGGAGCCCAACATTTCCAGATACATCTATGAGAAGATTTGGTATACCTGAATCAAGAAATGGCTTATGAGAGAGTTGATAGTCTCAAGGTAGACTGTGTGCTGGAAATAAATAGTCCTATGGAGAAAAAAGCCAAGGCATGTCTCCCCCCACCACCCCTTAAACTGGAGTATTGCCAGAGGAAACCCAGTAGGTTTGTATTTGTTGGGGGAAGTGGCATTCCTGCATGCTTTTGAGGTTCCAAACTAATGTATATATCTTTTTTCTCCTGTGTCCTGACTCCCTGATATCAGGCAAGGCATTAGGAACAGTGCGTGAGAGTTTTCTAGTCGAGCTGAATGAAAGAAAACAGAAAAAATCCAGACCCAGTGGACTGCAGGATTGTTTTTGCTCACCAATCAAAACTGTCAATGAGGACAGGTGAAAACAGATAATAAATTTAATTGGCATAACTTGAGGCTATTTACATTCGAAACATAGAATCATAGGCTATCTCCAGATGGAAGGGACCCATAAGGATCATCAAGTCCAACTCCCTGCTCCTCACAGGACTACCTAAAACTCTGACAGCCTTGGTGCTTTGAGCACTGCCCTGGGGAGCCTGTTTCAATGACCGACCACACTCTCAGTGAAGAACCTTTCTGCAGGGCTGCTCTCCAGTCTCTCATCCCCCAATTTGTACATGTAACCAGGATTACTTCCTCCCAGGTGCAGAATCCGGCACTTGCTCTTGTGAAATTTCATACAGCTGGGGATTGCCCAGCTCTCTAGTCTATCCAGATCTCTCTGTACGGCCTCTCCACCCTTGAGGGATTCCACAGCTCCTCCTAGTTTAGTATCACTGGCAAATTTACTTAAGGTACATTTGACTTCTGTATCTAGATAATTTATAAAAACATTAAAGACCACTGGCCCTAAAGTCAAGCCCTGGGGAATCCCACTGGTGACTGGCCACCAGCCTGATGTAACCCCATTTACTATATAACTCTTTGAGCCTGACCCATCAACCAATTGTTCACCCAACGTATTATGGACTTGTCTAGCTGTATGCTGGACATTTTGTCCAGAAGAATACTGTGAGAGACAGTATCAAAAGCTTTGCTAAAATCCCCCAAAAAACATATCTACTGGCTTCCGTTGGTCAACTAGAAGGGTGACCTTGTCATAAAAGGAAATTAAGTTAGTTAAGCAGGACTTTCGCCTCGTGAACCTGTGCTGGCTATGACCAATGACTGCATTGTCTCTTGGGTGTTTTTCAATAACTCCCAGAATAACCTTCTCCATAATTTTACCAGGCACTGAAGTGAGATTGACAGGCCTGTAATTAGCAGGGTCTTCCTTCTTACCCTTCCTGAAAACTGGGACAACATTTTCCAGCTTCCAGTCAACTCCAACCTCTCCAGACTCCCAAGACTGTTGAAAAATAATGGAGAGAGGTCCCATGATAACATCGTCCATCTCTTTCAGTACCCTGGGATGAATCCCATCGGGCCCCATAGACTTATATGCATCCAGCTAGAGCAACATGTTCAGAGTGGCTGGGAGTTTGTCATCCCCCCAGTCACGGTCTTCCAACACAGGGCCCATCATCGGTGTTGAAGACAGAGGCGAAGAAGGCATTAAAAGTCTTTGCTTTGTCTATGTCCCTGTTTGTGAGGTGACTGACTGCATCAAGTAACAGACCAATGTTATCTCTGATCCTCCTTTTGCTAGTAACATATTTTAAAAAGCCCTTTTTGTTGTCCTTCACAGTGCTGGCCAGCTTGAACTCTAATCAAGCTTTGGCCCCACAAATTTCCTCCATACAGTTCCGAACAGCATCTTTGTAGTCCTCCTGTGTCACCCATCCTTGCTTCCAATGTCCGTACACTTTCCTTTTCCACCTAAGTTCTAGAAGAAGATTGCTGCTCAGCCAAGCAGTCCTTCTTCCCTGCTTGCTTGTCTTCTGACACTTTAGAAGTCTGGAATTGCCTATTTCTGCGCTCTTAAGAGATGGCTCTTAAAAAGTGACCAGGGTCAAAGCTTTGCTGGCAGTTTTTCTCCTATCGCCAGTGATTTGAAACTCAACTACTTTGTGGTCACTGTGACCCAGACAGCCACCGATCACTGTCATTTGCTTTCCCCTTAATCCCCTTAAGATAGCTCTCCCCAGGGTTTTTTTTCTGTAGGTATGGGGGCTCATCAGCCACTCTTGTGTGAGCTGCGGTCTCCCATTGGGTGTCTCTACTCCCCTGAGGTTTCCCCAGTTCAGGAACCCCCCCTGCACACCATGAACCTCTGCTCCACTGTGGATCCTGCCAGCACCGCAGCTGCTAGCCTCAGCAAAACGGTTTGGCCCAAACCATTTGAGATTGGTATCTGAAAAGCTTTTCTTTGTGCTGATTCCTAATGGCTCATGTACCACAGGCACTCTCTCCCTCTTCACATTGGTGTGCATCTGGCTGGCTTTTAATTTCCCTGTGTCCTCCTCAGTGCAGTGAAGAGAAAAGAAACTAAACAAGGGAATATAGTCCACCCACCAGCATATGCAAACAGGGGAGTTTGGAGAGAAGTCAGCTGGAAATCAAGCTCCCTCCTGGTACCCAATTGGAACAACAAGGAAGCGAGTCATGAGACACCATGATCTAGATACTGGTTTTGTCACAGAAACCATCACTATATATTAAAATTCATTCACACACATACATAGTGTATATGATAACTCAGTCTCTGGCCACTCAGCATACTTACAGCCATTGCTCTTTGTTGAGGCAAAGCAGTTTGCAGATAAGTTACTTTTGCCCTTTGTATCATCTTGCACCAATGAGACACTAAAGCAATCTGACTTTTTGCCATGAAACTTCATGTGCATTCTTAATAGGACGGTGCGCTGATGCCATGTTCCATTTCCAGGGCCCTCTGCTCACAGCTGTTAGAACGATGTTAGGACACAGACCTTTTTTTCTTGCTGAAGAACTGCAGAGAGCTCTCAAACTATACTCCAGCTGGGAACATGCAATTAATCATCACATGAGATAAAAGACTGCTTCCATATGTCTGCTGATGCATGCCACATTTACAGGTGTCTTTGCCTTGGATCCACATGCCTTCTGTGAGATGCTAAGAGAAGAGGAAGCTCAGCCTGATGTTCACCCTGCAAACTTGTGAATGTAGTTAGTCAATGCTGAAGATAACTAAAATATTCCGCACTTTGAAATCCCTCACCAGATCTTGCGGCCTGTGAAACAAAGGAAATATGTGGCTTCTTTATTAAAATAAATGAATAATAACTGAATAATGAATATCAGTGATTAAATTCCCCAGTATCACAGCCCCATCTAATGGACTGGCTGAAAGATATTCAAAGGACCTACAAGGAGTGTCTCTATCTGTTCTTTTGCAAAATAAGTTATTGTGATAAACAGGACCCTGTGGCATATTAAACTCTTAATTATGGGCACAGGAGGCATTTTCTCTGAAAATTAAAAAGGTTGCAAAATGGCTACAGCCTCTGGGAGGCAATTCTTAGAAGCAAAATGTAGCTCAGTGTTAGTGACTCCTTTATCTACTGCCTTCAGTATTCTCTTGGCACAGATTAGCGTGGAGAGAGGAGTCTCCATATTTCTTAGCCGTGTTATCATTATGCCAATGACTCTGGAATGCCATAATCCTGCAGAGCAGCATGGGCCCAAGGGAAGGCACAAGGAAATCACTGAGAGACGAGAGATATCAGTTAATCCAGGCTTCACTTTCTATTGTACATTTGAGACTTTTTTTTAATTTAGGAAAAAATGGCAGGCACTCCGTGGCTTCCAGAGAAGTGGCTTGGCCTGCACAGTGTCAGTCTAGGGGAAGCCCAGCCTCAGGGCTGCCTGTGCTGCATGCTGTGTGACACATCTACATAAGCCTGCCTGAAACGCTGTTATGCTGGTACCATCATGATCACAAGGCTGGTTACCAACCTTCCATGTCTCATAACCAAAAACCTGTGGATTAGACCACACAAAACACAGTTACTAGCAGCAGGATGCTGAGAGGAGTGGTGTCATGAGGTTTACACCCTGCTCCAGAGCTTCTGGAGGGAAGCAGAGGGACCCTTTTAGTTGCAGTGGGTGACAGATGGAGTAACTACTGGTTTCTAAACATCTGCAAAGGTATTTTGGATCCCAGTAGTTTTTGTGATACTAGGTCACTAGGAATTTCTAGTGCTTCTTCCTCTGAGCTGCTCTTTGTTTCTCCACCAGTGTCAACTGAAAAAGTACATCTTCCCAGATGACTCAGAGCTCTGAGCCCCTATCACATTCAGTAGTGTTAATTAGGCACCTTGCTCCTGAAAACAGGAAGAATTAGGCAGCAGAAGACCTTTATAAGTGTTCTCATCCTGAGAGCACACTTTTGTTCTCTTCTGAAGGTTTCCCAGCACTTTACTCAGCTCATTAAGAAAAAAGCTCAAGCAAGGAGATCTCTAACATTTCCCTGTGAGACTGAGTGCCCAGACAAAAACAAGGTCTTTTTGCACCAAATCCATAAATCAACATTTCATATCTTACAGGACTTCTGAGTTGGGTATCTGACTGTAATATTTACTATGCACTGTTACTTTAGGGCCTGGTGTGGACTTTGGTAAGAGAAAATGTGCTGGTGCAAGCCCCATGAAGCATGTCCAGGGAATCAACTCCAGAGCAGGAACATTTGCCCTCCTTAAATTAAGAGACGCTCAAATAAATCTTTGCTTAAGTCAAGATTGTTTCAAGATTGTTTCAAGATCACTTCAGAAGGAGCAAATGTTGTATGTGATTTTCTACGCTGACCATTGCTGCCTACTTTCTCTGGGGTTGGAAGGACATGGTGCAAGAATTTATCTTCTGGAGCACAACTATTTCAGCAGCCACAAAAGCTCTCTCATGACCAAGTGCCAGATTCCCATTTGAATGGTGTCAGTCTCCTTTCTGGACCTGTACAAAACATTTGCAAGGAAACACTTAAGAATTAATTAGGGAAATTTTTCTGCTTGGGTTAATGGCTTTGCCAGGAGACTGACTTTTCTGGTATGGATTAACTGACCCCTGAAGGGCAGCCGAGGCTGAGTGCTGCTCCAGGGGTGGGACACAACAACGGGCTGTATGGTCACAGGGACAGGGCGTGTGGGTCCAGGTGCACGGCCACTGGCGACTGAGCTTTATGTCATCTCCTCTAGAGCCACCACAAAACCAGAGCAGAAAAGGCAGGTGGACACCACCATTCCCATTACAGAGCAGTACCATCTCTCCTAATTGTCACATGTGGAACGACAGTCCCAGCTAACTGAAGGTCATTAGGGAGGAAGAGGTTGAAGCAATCAGGATTTCTACATAGTTTGAGCCCCAAGTTCGGGTCCTGGCTGTGGCTCCCCAGCGCATGCCCTGCTCTGGAGAGCTCATCAGAAAACAGGGGGGCATCTAGTGGCCGCGTCAGAAATTTCAATAAACATCACAATTCCCTTGAAAAGATGTGAGAATTTGCCTTTTCCTCTCTAGGCTCTAAAAATAAAAAATATTTTATTCCATAACATTACCCAAAGGAGGAGGGAGAGGGACAAATCCTCACTCAGTTTCACGCTCTCGGAGCAGCGTTTCCAACCCGGCTGTGATGCTGTGCAGCGGTGTAACCAGACTAAGTGAAGCTGCTGCTGATTGCTGCTGCGGCTGCTGCTCTGGAGAGCAGACCTGCTGCCCTGGGACTCAAATCCCATGCTGATTCATTGCAGGGGAAATGTCGCATCTCTGTGCTGATCGAGGCATCTCAGGCAGCATTTGCAGGCAGGAATTGTTTGCAAAGGTTTCCAAGGCTGACTGCTTCCAGCCTTTGGCCCTTGTGCAGCGACTGTGCACTGCCAGCACCATCACTGTGTGTGATATCCGTGCTGGCCTGGGCTCTCCAGCCACTGGTGCTAACAAAGTATTGCACTTGCTGTTGATCAGCCCCCAGCAGCGCTGAACTGTAGCCTGGATGCAGCCAGGCCACCGGGGCCGCACACCACACCGCAGCGAGTTAGGGACAGGGAGGAAAAGCAAGGACTAACGTGTGTGTTGCTCCTGTGGCTCCTGCTGCCCAGCTTTACCCACTCAGCTGGGGGCCCTGTGACACCGGAGCAGAGCAAGGCACTGCAGCAGCTCACCCTTCCCTACTCTGGGGAGGGAGCCCGTGCTTTCCTTTTGGACAATCACCTTCCAGACACCCACAAGTTTTTTTGCCTGTGGGGAATAAAAGGGAGATGATCGGAAATGCAGGTGAGGAAGTCTTGTTTATTCAATAGTAGGGATATGTTGCAACCCCAGGTATAGTTCCCTTATACAAGGCTCTGAGCCAACATATGCTTGAAAAGCAGTACTTGCACACAACACTTTTCAACCTAATCACATCCTACGGCCTGCAAATATGACTATCTGGTAACTAATTGCCCCCTGGCAGTGACAGCTTTCAGTCCCTCTTGCTCCATTAGGTTCCCATCAGCATCACTGGCTTAGTGTGATCTGAATTTGCCTACTTCCTAATGTACGGACAGAGCTGGCGTATTGCGAAGGGACTATCGCATAGGTGAGTCCCATGTTTTCCTATTTAACGGCTAAACAGAGGACAGCCCAGTCTCCTGGGCTGTCAGGCACCTAACAAATGCAAAATTCATTATTTTATTAAGCAAAAGGAAAAGGGAGAAAGCACAAAGCAAAAAACTGAGTGCTGAATGCTAATAGGACTGTTGTTGTTATGCAATTCTCTACAGAAAATCAAAGACAAATGATAATACTAGAAAGGCACATTATTATTTTATGGGCTTAGTCCCGAAGTGAGAGGAGGAGAAAGAAAAACATGCACAGCTGGTTTTCCCTTCTCTGGCCACTTTGATGCACTTACAGGATACATAAATTTGCAAGGTCTGTATGTGGTTCTAGTCATGACTCGACTCACAGGTAAATTCAAAAGTCTTCATTTGCCAGACAGCCTGTTTTACTCACAGATGCACCTATTATGTGCAAATATTATTTATTTTGGTAAATTTAGTAGGCTGGAATTCAGCTAAGAAAAGAGAGGTCTGCAAGGCAGTTACTGCTGTGACTGCCATTCAGGTGAACACAGCCAAGCTTGGCTCAGGTGAGTGTGCCCAAACCCAGCTGGCAGTGGGTCCGTGCAGGAGGGAACACAGTGACAAGCTAGCCAGAAAGGTGGGGAAGCAAGTCAGCCATGAGCCCATGCTCAGCTGTGGGCGGTTGCAGCAGAGTGTTGGATTTAGCTCAGGTGTGTCACGAGGAGTCAGAGATCCCCTCCTGTTCCTGCTCTGCAAGAAATAGATTTACACAGTTGATAAGGATTTGAAAAAGTTTGGTTATCTGCTGTCTTGTGGGTGTTTTTATGCACAAACCCACATGCACACAGAAAAAATGCACACAGATATACAATGTGCCAGGTGAGGTAACTTTGATAACAATTTTGATAGCAAAGCTTTGAGCTAAATGGCTTTTAAATGGAAAGAGTTCAGCCTTGAGATCAGTTACAGCACAGTTATATGTGGACAAGGACATTTTTATTTGCATCCCTGTTAGAATGTGTAAAATAACTACTGTAGGTCTGTGCAGTCTGCTGGGGATGGCTTCCCCCTGGTGCATGTCTGAGGCTGCCGTGTGGGCACAGACTACCCCACAGAGAAGCAGCTCCCCAGCCTGCTCTTCCTTTCCTAGTGGCTCCAGCCAGCTGCGTAGATCCAGTCATGTTTTAATACCTTTAATTAAAAGAATAAGAAGACAACACATGAATTTGCAGGAGAAGCTGGCTTGCTCCGCTCACTCCTTGTAAGAGGAGCTGGAGAAGGTCAGTGCAAGCCCAACCAGGGTACCTCTCACTGGAGTTGGCGGCGTGGGCAGTGCTCCCTTTCCAGACCACCATGACACCTGCTGAGGTGACACCAGAGACCTGCTGCTGAGCATCCGGCTGCATCTTGGGTGGAGAAAGCACTTGGCAACTGGGTTTGCGTCCATCGGTTGTTCTGAGCTCACTTCACCTCTGCGATTGTTCACCTGACGTAACGCTCAGTTTCCTTATGAGGGGAATAAGTTAAGCAGCATTTTGATGGCAAAGGGTAGGAATTGGTCACAACAGACAGGGAATGCTTCTTGCTCCCTCTTCTTCCTATGCAGCAGTGAGCATGTGGTGGCCCTATTCAATACATAAGCACCCTCTCCAATGGCTCAGCACAGAAAAAGAATTTTAATATTAATAATCCAGGAAAGGCTGTATTTACTGTAGTGAGCTTAAAAAACCTTCAAATGCACTAGGAGATTGCCCTGGCAAACAGCTCCACCTGTCCAAGGCCAAGCTGCTGACGGGGGAACATAACGGGCGATACCCTGTGCCATCGCGTCCAGCCACATCACGCTGCTGTGTGGCCAGGAGAGCTGCTCTCCCCAGCCAGCTCTCGAGCTCGGCCAAGAGCTTGACACTGGGGGAACAGCAGCGAGCTACCACAGATCACTCACAATAATTAACTTTGAGACCATGCTTTTCTCTTGGCAATCGTCCACCAACACACTCAGTCACCACAGTTCAGGTGACAACTCTGCCATGTGTTAAGCTGCAGGAACCCACTTGTATGTCTGAGCTGCAGCGATATGCTAATATTTTAAACATTTTGATCTATTACTTATCCTCCAGCTAAACAAAAAGGTCTTTTTTACCTACTTTTAATTTCTTTTCCATGCTGCTGAGTGCAGTCGGCATCTGCCGTGGTGATGAACGACCTTGCATGAGCCCATGTAAAAGCCAACGATTCTTGGCAATCCAATTCACCGGAGCCTGCTCTGCTTTCTGCAGCAGGAGCCGTGGGCTCTCTGTGCCAGTTCCTCATTGATCATTGTGGATATTGGAAAAAAACACCTCTTCCCACTGGATTCAGTCAGGAGCTGCTGTGTACTTCTTCGGGTGCGAGACCAAGCCTGGAGCAGGGAAGCTTGTAGTCTGCTACGAGTCTCCTCCATTTGTTTCACATTTCCAGCTCCTCGATAACACACCCAAGGCTACAATCCATCAAGGTCATTGCCCACTTTCCTCCTGGGAAGCTGGTCCTGATCTGTCAGTGTGACAGGAGAGGCAGCGGCTGCTCAAGGACCTGTATGAAACAGTAGCCTGCGGAGGCTAAAGATCTTGTCACTCTTAGAAAAAAGACACATTCTCACAGAACAGAGGTGCAAAGAGGAGGGTTAATGGGAAGCTCACAAATCTGTGTGTCCCAGCAGCCACTTTCAGAGCTGGTTGTTTGATTTCTAAACTCTAATGAAACTGCAAGAGAGGAAAGGCTTCCGGCTTTCAGCAAGGAAAGGATTGTTACAGCCACAAAGGATCACAACATACTTAGTTCTGTTGGTTACAGAGAGGAAGCAAGGTCCTGGGGTTCAGACCTGTGCCTGGGATGCTGGAGCTCTGCAGATTTTTAATGCTTGAAGTGATCTTCCTAGTCACCCCATCTAACTTCCCACGTGCAGAGACCAAAGGAGCTCCCTCAGTCCCTCATCAGCAAGACTGTAGCTTTGGTTACATTGACAGCTTATTTTCCAGAAAGATTTTTCCCGAACTGATTGGAATGTAGAGCTGTGTTTGATCCCAAGCACTGGCACAGGCTGTGGGCAGCTCATTGATGTCCTCCAGCCAGGTCTGAACTGTGGGATTCAGGAGTGCTGAGGATGGTGCAATGTGATATAACGTCGGTGCCTCACTTTCCCCTATGTTAAGTGGGGATAACAGCCTGCTGTTATCCCACAGCTGTTCCTTCCTGGTGCATTCAGACTCTGGACATTTCTGTGCATGGGTCTGCTCTGGCACCTTCACATGTGTGGAGGCCCTTCGTTCCACCCACGGTGCTGCTGCTTCTCCCCCAGTGCTGAATAACGAGGTCTTACCAGGGCTGCACCACCATGGATCTCAAGCCATGATGCAGGGGAGCTGCACTCACCTGCAGGCGAAGACAATGCCTTGCTGAGGACATAGGGATGGACCTCATGACTCAGAGTCTTCAAACAAGCTCCTTTCCAGGAGCCCCATCCTGTCCCCTTTCTCACACAGTAAATGTGCCTCGGGGGTGGCTTGCTGGCCTGCTCCCCTATATCCTATACAATGACTATTACAGCTTTGCTTGCGACAATGAATCATTGCCCAGTTATGAGAAGTTCCAAAACTATTTGCACAGGTTGCATAATTGAAACAGGGCTGACGGGCCAAGAGGAGAAGATGGACAAGAGTGGGCAAGAGGCCTTTTCACCACCATCCTCCAGATCTAGCTACACTAGTAGAATGGTTCACAACATTGGCCCAGAAATCTTCTCCAGCGTTAAACAGTGTTGTGCTAGAGCACGGTGTAAGTTATTGCAGGTTTCTGCTCAGACAGGGCTTTGATTAGAATTTCACTCATATTATTACAAACTCCCATCCTTCATGTCTTTCCATTTCCCTTCCCTGGCTGCAGAGAGTTCAGCCAGGGCTGCCTTTGCCACATTTAATCATCCTAGGCATATTAACTACAAATTCCTGCAACGATTTAAACACTTAGGTCTCATATATGTGCACATAACTGATGATTACTAATTTTTTTACTTGGAAATTTATCAAGAGGATTGAATAATTGTTCAGCTCCCCACTCAGGATGGCATTGGAATGAATTATATTAATTTCCAAAGTTTTGATAGCAATCTATCTGAAACCTCCCCATCAGTGTTGTATAGGGATGTCTTACTGTCGTGGTTTAGCCCCAGTCGGCAACCAAGCACCACGCAGCCGCTCGCTCACCCTCCCCCTCCCCGGTGGGATGGGGGAGAGAATCAGAAGGGCAAGAGTAAGAAAACCCACGGGTTGAGATAAGAACAGTTTAATAATTGAAATAAAAATAATAATAATAATAGTAATAATAATAATAACAATACTAATTGTAATGAAAAGGAGAACGAGAGAGACCAACAAAACCCAGGGAAAAGAAAACAAGTGATGCAACCGCTCACCACCCGCCGACCGACACCCAGCCAGTCCCCGAGCGGCGATTGCTCCCCCCGGCCAACTCCCCGCAGTTTATATACTGAGCATGACGTCATATGGTATGGAATAGCCCCTTGGTCAGTTTGGATCAACTATGCTGGCTGTTCCCCCTCCCAGTTCCCTGTGCACCTGGCAGAGCATGGGAAGCTGAAAAAGAAAGTCCTTGACTGGTGTAAGCTCTACTTAGCAACAACCAAAACATCAGTGTGTTATCAGCATTCTTCTTACACTAAATCCAAAACACAGCACTGTGCTAGCTACTAGGAAGAAAATTAACTCTCTCCTAGCTGAAACCAGGACACTTACAAACAATTAATAACATTTACTGTAAATGTCAGTGTGAGGTACAACAGTATGATAACTTCATTTTAATAAAGAAAAACTGCACCCTGATATCTTCAGTCCCGGGCAAGTAATCCAGCTTGCTCTTTTCACCATACTTTCTGCACAGACTTCATCAGTCATGGAGCCAAGGGGTTGCAGCGTTGATTTCTGGATTACCGTCCCTTTTACACATTGGTGGCATCTTTTTCACCACTGGCTGGGCATACATTTAAAAAAATAAATATTTCAATGGAGATGCAAGGGCTATGCTTCCCCCAAAATGTGACAGTGTTCATGTTGGGCATTAAATCATTTGACCTCAAAAATGTACACACAGTTACATTAGGGGAGGGCAGAGGGGTGAGGATCACAATGGACTAAACTTGCAAAGTTGTTAGTCGTGTAAGGTGTCTCAATTTCAGCAGGTCCTTCTTGAAATACCTCCAGGGCCTCACTTAGAGAGGACAAGTCCTTAGACCTCTCTGAGAGATGTGCTGCCTTATATTTCAGGTTGGGTGACGGGCTATGGAAATTGCAGCCCTGCACAAGACTTGCTAGCACAAGACCACTAGCAGGGAGCAGCATTACCAACAGCTAAACCCAAGCTTGGCCAATGGCTCCTAGAATAACCAAGCCTGAATTTTGCCAAGGTATTTTTATATACCAATAGCAGGAAAAAAAAAAAAAAAAAGGAGAATTCAGAGCATAGCAGGGGTTGGGTCTGTCTTCAATCCCTGGAATAATTTTGCCCAGAGCTACTTTTGTGGCAGAGTGATATAGGACTGTGTACAAAGCTTATCCAAGGGAAAATAAAAACAGTCTTACTACACTACTAATAAAAATGTCTGTTTCTGTGTACACAGATCTTGGAAACTCTTCTAGTACAAAATTAGCTCTGCTTTTGTGTCATCACTTACAGCACTAAGCCCTGACAGTCAGCAAATAGCTGACCTGTATCTGCACAGCCTGCTTCTGTAATTGTATTTAAGAGACTAAAATGGTGGCTTTAGAGGCAGAATTTTTGAGAACATTTTAAGAATCATACTGGCTAATCCAGGCATCCTTTGCTATAATCCCATAAACAGTGTGGGCTAACATGCCAGAAAGAGTCCCTAATTTCCATACCAGCCCTGCAGCAATAGGGAAGGTACTAAATATTCCTTTCTCTCTCTTCACTCAGGCTCATTTCCCTCTGACGATGTTTTGAAAATATAGTCCTGCAAATATGTCAAACTCTGAATTTTGTCAGGACAGCTGTTAATCATAAGGAAATGATGCCTTTTCTGATGGATGTTTCTGTTATTACAATTGAAGTTTTGTCTCTTGAAATTAAGAAACAGTAATTAAAGCATTTAGCGCCATGGGCTGATAGAATTGTTTTGACACTAGTTCTTAAAAAAACTGAAGTATTCCATCTTCCTTCCCAGCACTGTCTTATACAGGGACTTCAGAAAAATAATTGAGAATTGTAAGTCATCTGGGGCTATGGTTTCATTGCATTTGAGGTAACTTTTAAGGGTGAAGAAACATCTGGCACCTTTTAAAAAGTAATGTTTGTGAAGAAAATAGAGAAGAAAGATAATATTGACAAGATGTGGTAAACAAACAACCATCATAGAGGCAGAAAATGTACCATGGAGGATTTTTGTTTGTTGATATCATGAAACATTCAAAATCCCTAGGAAAATCTGTAAGAAGTGGACTAATGGGGTAACAGTAAAGGGGCAGGTTGGAGATAATCCTTCAGTCTCTGGTCTGCTGTGGATTCCCTTCACGATCATTACAAATGGCATAACTCTGCCCTACTTTTCCTTTGTAAAGGAGACTAGCATTGAGATGCTGCAGAGCTTAACTCTTTCCTATGTGTATAGTCCTACACAAAAAGGTGCACATATATGCAGGCACAGTATTTTGGGGTGGCTCAGAAGTGGATGAACCAGAATAAAAAGTCAGCTAGGGGGCCAGGGCTGCTTGATGTACATGATGTAGGCGATGATAGCAAGTGTACGCTTGTGAAGAATAAGGAAACTCCTCCTCTCCAGATCCATTTTGTTTCCTCCTCTCCAAAAATAGCAGAAATGGAGCTGCTAAATTGTAGCAGACTTTCCTGGAGTCACTGTTGAATGAAGCCTCCTGGACAGCATGGAGATCCTTATTTATCTGGGTGTTCGCTGCTTTTTCATGCTGTTTGGCAAAAGGAAGCTGGACATGGGACAGACGGGGCTATCACCTCCCCTGGGGAAGGGAATAACCCCAGGGCGGAAGAAGCAACAAGCAGCAGAGCAGTGCAGGAACACCCGTCCCTCAGCATGTGCAAGATGTCAATTGCAAGGTGCAAGACGCTAAGCTGCCTTAATTTGCACTGGAGAAACATTTAGGAAGTGGAACATTTAAGTGTCCCATTCATTCAAAAAGACTGGGCTATTTAAGAACAGCCTTGATGAAGGGGACCTTGATCCAGAAAATCATCTTCTTTCAGGATACTACATGTTCGCTAGTCTTAAGTGTACATCCAAGTGCTCTTCTTGAAGCTGGTACTCCCAGATCAGAAACAGCAAGAGAGAAAAGAGCAAATGATTTTGAGCATGCAGCAGAATCAAAGAAATAATCAGCTTGGCCCTGTGCTAGAGATAGCATTGGGGATGGGGGTTGGCAAAATGATAGCTGTGAAAGTACCAGGCTCTGGGTCTTGTGAGCCTGAGAGGAGGTGACAGAGATGTATAAAGATACAACTGGGGTGTTAGATACGTGGCACATGGAGGATCTGTCATTTCAGGAGAAGCTGACAGTCTGAAAGCTTTGAATGGGGCTTTTTTTTTTTAGTTCAGAGCTTGTGGATATAATTACAACAATTTTCATAAAAGTCAAGTCCCTTGTACAATTTACTGGGGCTTGGCAGGAGGGTTTGGGAGTGCTTGGCATGTCGGAGCAGCAGAGGAGAGCTGGAGCACAGGCTGCCACTTGTGGGGCACGTGAAAGATGAAGCTGCCCAGAGCAGGGGAACTCAGCTAGCCAAGGCAGTCCCCCAGCCCCAGCACTCGGTCTCTGAAACAACACGTAGGCTTTCCAATGAAAGACATCTATTTCTCAGTATTTCTGAGCACCCACCTTCAGAGCCAGATGCCACTAAATGCTGGCAGCTCTGGAAACCTCACCAGCTCCTTAAGGAGCACAAGAGCACTTCTGCAACCCCCCCACCACTGGGATTTTAGGAGCCCATTGGGCTGAGTGCTGAACTCAGTCCTGTCAGAAGTTAATGTGAGCCATTATCACCTACCAAAAGTGTGTCTCCTTCCTCTGTGGGTTTCCTCTCACTGCCCCAGGTTTTGACAACCAGAAGAGGTAAGTGGAGAGGGCCTCAGCAGGCTTCCTCTCTGCCGCACTGCCAGATGGTGCTCAGCACTTCTCAGGAATAGCTCCATTATCAAGAGAAGGTGGTGACCGAGTCTAAACCACCCTGTCCCCTATGGGGAAAGAGCCAGGCTTGAAATGTTAAGGGAGTCGATGCCCTCGCAAGATTCTTCTTCTTGCCTAGTATCAAGTAAACCAAATATATCTTCTAAATTGCTGAGGGGTGGAAGACTGTTTGTTTGTTTGTTTGTTTGTTTTTACAGGGCTGCAAGTTTTCAGGTAGCAGTGGAAAGAAAGAGTCAGAAAAAAAGGAGTTTGGTCAAGTTTGGGGTGAACAATTACAATACAAGCTCCTATTATCCTAAGCCATTCAGAGCCATAAGTGGGCTAAACCGTGCAAGTGAGCACTGTGTTTTTAATATGACCATAATTGAAGCAGTGGGCAGCTGTGCACACTGGGAATTCATTTGGAGCACTTCTACATAAGTACCTTGATACAAAATTAAGGCCTAACTCTGGGCCCCCAAGAGAGAAAATTCTGGCTTGTACTCTGCCTACATACACTCAGATTAATGCATAATGCAGCAAGTTTCTTCCTCTCGCTGCCTGTCCCTTTCTCTTTCTCACACACACACATGCATGCACGCAGCTGAACTCCCACACAAGTTCTGCGGGGAAATTACAGCCTGCTCATGTCACTCCCTTCTTTGTCACTGAAATAGCACCATAGGTCTGGGAAGTGTTCTCTCTGTGCAGAACCAAACTTTTTCCAGCTCAGGAAGATCTTACTTTGATAATATATAAATTAGAGTTTTCTATGTAAATCAATGAGTTATTTTTTTCTCTTCCAAAAACTGGATTGCAGCAACACTAGTCATAGATTGTAGCTTTCATGTTGGCAAATCTTTGGGAACTAGACATGAAGAACCAAACTTTCTGTTGTCAGGTCACATTAACTCCAGGATTTCTCACAGGCAAATTGTGTCTTGAATGCTCTGCATGATTCACAAAAAAAGGGCTTTCTCCACGTAAAGCATCAGCTCCCATTAAGCAGAAGAAGTAAACCACTGCATGCGAAAGAGTTGAGCACGTGGCTTATGAATAATCAGAACAACTTTAGAAAAATCACCTCAGAGGATGGCAAACAGCAATAAGACACTCAGATTAGCATCTCTGATCCTCCAAGACCAATGCAAGTGGCCTCCTCTCAGTGTTGAAAAGGGGGCACAGCTCATGGCTTGTTATTGGTGGCGGTGAGAGGGATGTTTAACACTGTGGATCTGCAGGGAATCCCAGTGGTGGAGGTGAGCAAGGGGCAAGAACAAGCATTCACCTCAATGCTCAGCAGGAGCCAGTGCAAGTGGATGCCAAGGGACAGTGGTGGAAAGGTCAGAGGTAAGTAGCAGTGTAGGAAGTATGCAGAGATGGGCTTGAAGAAAATTTTATGATTGTAAACCAGGGATGGCTAACTTTAAAAATGCTGAGTGCTATGACTATAATATGTCCAGTGGCATAGAGCAATGGCTTTAAAAAATGTTTTGTTCAGTATTTCATGAGGAACCTTGCCGTAAATACTCCTACTCCTCTCCCTTTCTCTTTGCATTGTGGCAGGGATGAGGAAAGTTACAACCTAGCGCATCGTTCCACCTGTATATGATACATTCCTGTAGGACTTCAAGAAGTTAGCTAATTGCCTGTAGCCTCAACCATAAGCCTGCAAAACCCCACCATGTCCTACCAGCAGAGCTCTAGTACTTGCTGCCATCATACTGCAAAATGGAAGACTTTGCCCTCTCTCCCATCCACCATCCACTCCAGGTGTCATCTACTGTCCTGCTAGATGTATGCAGTATGGCAGATTATACTGCCGCAGATGATAGGGAAGTAGTTGTGATTCAGGCCCAAATTAGGAGGTCTTGCCCCTTAGACAGGGTTAATGGAAACCCTAAGAAACATTCTGTGAGGGTTTTTTTTGCCCTTCACAAGGCGTATACTCCTAACGGTTTCTTCATCTCTGAGTTTATTGTGGCTTCACTCTATCAAATGGATTCTGAATGTTAATGATCCTTTACTTATTTTAGCCCCCGGGCAGGTATTTCTATCCTCAGCTCTGTGCCCACTGAACATCTGATTGGGTCTTCTATGGTTACTCAGCCAGGCTTGAGAAATTGGAGAGGTGCACCAACATTCCCAGGTAAACCATATCAGTGTTGACTTATAAATCTCAGATACTTTATTCCTCCAACATCACAGGGGAAATTCATGAAGCACATGACTTTGGACGTGGAAAATACCTGACTTCACCATTTTTCTTCACATGAAAATGAAGCATGGTTCTCCCAACTTTTCCTCCAGGACATTTGGAAGGCACCACCAGAACTTCACCACAAAGCAAAACTATAACCACACAGAGATCTCAGCAATGCTGTCAGGTCCCCATGGAAGGTATCTCCTTGGCCTTGTAGATTGGGAAATGACAGCAGTCAAACATTTGTGTGCAGATGAAAAATGAGAATCAGTTAGTACAGTTCAGACTCACTGCAGCCAAATTAAGTAGAAAATGAATTATTTTAAGAAGCATCTTATGGTAAGTGAATTTGAATTAGCTGCAAACATGGATGATTTTCTTCCAATCGCCAGACCACACAGAATAGCTGCTTGGATTTAATTCCCCCTTTATATCACAAGTGTCTTTCCTTTATTTCCTGGCATAGATAGATGTGTGAGTAAACTATCATTTTTGATATCCCAAAAAAGCTGAGGAAAGGAGATTACACTATAAATCATAAAAATCCTCCTTTCCACTTGTTTGTGAGTTTTAGACAGCTTTAAAATTTTTCTCTTGTGATTACAGCAAATTGTAATAGAGATAAAACATAAAGAGTTATAGGTATTTTTTTAGAGTCCTGGTTTTATGAGATCAGTTTATAGGGATAATTTTGACAACAAATTCAAAGTCATTTAGTTTTTTACTTGCTATGAAGCTGTTAGATTAAAATACCACTTAAATTTGTTACTTCTTTGTGCTAACAGAAGTGAAAAGATGGCATCCCACTGAGCTGGTCACTGTCATTTTTTATTTTGCCTTTTTGGGGCAGGAATCCACAAATTCAACCTCCATTGGTATCTCTGCTGCATCTACCCCCAGAACTGTACCCTGCCTGTCAAAGTCCAAAACCGCTGGCAGCACTGGGAGCCCTTGGGTGCCGATGGTTGTTGAATTACGGCTCGGAGATCCAGGGCCATGCTCTGTGGCCAAGAGACCTGTGTACACACTGGTGGTGCCCGCAGCTCCGTGATGCCTCTCCTGCTGCAACCCCACGTCTACTGGCTGAACTGGGGCCACAATTTCAGAAAACGATCCTGTAATGTGGAGAGAGACTTTGCCGTCTGATCCTCTGTGGCTCACGGGGAGTTCATGGAGGATGAACCTGAACATCTGTGCTCTCGGGCCCCAGTCCAAAAGGAAAGACTCGCCCTGAATTGGGTAGGATTTGAACCAAGTCCTGGACCGGCTTAGGACAGATCAGCAAATAGACACAGGGTAAATACAAACCAGGCGAATGGGACCTGACACGTACATGAGTCACTTCATCTGCTGCTGAATTAGAGGCACAGAAAGAAACTCAAATAGCTCTGCTGTGCCTGATTGATTTTACAGGGTGAAATCATACACCCTTCTTGACTTCCAGGACTAGTGCAGAGTAGCGGTCAGGTGTGTTTGCCCCCAGATTTCTCACAGTCGCATCCAAGCTGCGAGGCAGGTGGGTGCACGGTCTCCAGACGGGGCCCTGGTGGAAGCAGGCACAGATGCAGTCAGGGCATCCTCACCGGCCAGGTGAAGCTCTCAGTCATCCAGTTCAGATGTAATTGTGGACTAGACATCTTGTGTCCTACGTACAGTCTAATTGTGGCACCATGAACGAGAAAGAGAAGTACAGCACCAGATGGCTGATAATCCAAGAGAAGGAAATACTTTGTACAATACTATGTGTCAACCAACAGAAGCTGGTAATAAGCTATTAGATGCTGCTACCAGCTTCCTCCTCCGCTCCCCAGCAGCTAGTGGGGACTCTGTATACACTCCATATCCACACACTTCTTTTCTAACCATTTCAGTAAAACTGGGAGTATGGGGTATTTCTGAGGGGGAGCACTGTTCTGACCTGATGATCAGGCATTAGGAGATCTGACGGACATGGTACAAGGACCAGGAAAGATACGTATGTGCGTACGCACATCCCTACAGTGATGCAGGGCATGGCCTTAACACTGGAGAAGGTAACTGGCGTTTCAGCAGCTTGCAGAAAGGTATGAGAGGACATTCCCAATGGACCATCCAAACTGGATGGGTAATTCAGAGTATCATTTATACAACTCACTTTGCTTGTTTTACCTGTGAGAAAACGTCGAGTATTTTTTGAAGTGGACTGCAGCCTCAAAAACATTTATACAGTCACTTCTCTTTTAACCTCTTTTAACCCTGAAATCAAGGAACTACTCACAGCTGTATGAAAGGCCTGCTGGCTTCGAGCTCTTAGTCCTAAAATAATGACGCAGTTCGTCAGTCACTAGTGCTCTGTTTGCAATGGTTATTCAGGCTTTGTTCAATTAAATTCACAGGATAAGTAATCTCAGGAGGCTGTGAGTTGGTAGCTTGGTTCAGAGCCATTAATAGACTGTAATAACTGTAATAATTATGAAAATTGTAATGCAATTGCAGATATCAGTATCCTTCCTCTTATGTTCTGTTACTCTCGCATCTTGCCCTTGGCCAGACCAGGCGGTCTCTGGACAACTCCAGGCCTTGGTGGAGATGCAGAAGGGAAGCAAAGAAGGGAAGCAAAAAAGCAGTAGGGAAATGTGTGAAGGCCTCCCAATGAACAGATGCACACCCACCCACTGAGAGCTGAAAAGCACCCAGGATAAGGATACGGGGGTCTCAAATCTGGCACTTGACAGTCAGCATCAAGACTGGACTGCCCTGGAATGGGACTCCACGGGACAGAGAACATATCTACCTATGTACACCAATATGTACTGTGGACCCACTTTGATTTGTAGTGAGTACTGAGTGAGAACCACGTGTTGTTGCACTGGAGTTACTCTCTAATTATACAACATTTACACTTTCTGATACTTGTAGTTATCATTAAATCTACAATCAGCACATTCCCCACATGTTTGAGAATCTCTCCCATGTTAATACAATATAATTAAAACAGCCCCTGTTTCAACAGTATCTGCATTAAAAAGGAACACCAGAGAGACCATAGTAGGTGAAGAGAGGTTAATAATAGGTCATGTGGTTAATCTTCCAGTTACAAGGGCAAACACTAATTACAGGACTGGGAAGGGAAAGGGCAGCCTGATTGCAATGTGATTATGGTGACCTTGTTAAGGAGTGATCCAAGTCACGATGGGGACCACAATAAATAAAGATAATGATAATACATCCCTTAGCACCTCCCAACGAACGTCAGATGAATGCTGAGAGCAGCCTTAGCCCGCACTGCAGACTGGGCTGCGAGGATGGAGGCTGAGCTGTGTTATTCTCCAGCCCTGTGTCAGCACAGCAGGATTGCTGGCTTCTTGTTCTGCTCACTGAGAAAAACAAAAGCACCAGCTACTGATAACAAATATATCATGTTGACTTCTAAAGGGCTCCGCAGTACAGCGTGTTACAAATTACTGGGAACTTCAACATGTTTGAGCATTGGAGATATAGCAGAGCACCGTGATTCACCATGTTGTCAATGGCGTGGGGGGAATTCCCAGGGAGTTGCAAAATATTGGTTACCATCTAGACTGAAAAATGGTAAAAACTCAAGCTCTTTCTGCTGTTTTTTTAACCCCGAGTATAAACTCTGCCGCTCAGGAAAGCATATCCTACAGATTATAACAGTTTCATTATCTCAGCAGAGAACTCGCTGTCTGTGCTGCAAACTGGTCTGTGGAGAAATTATCAGGCTCCCAAATTTAATTAGGGCAGGACTCAGACAGGGAACACAGTAAGGTTAACACAGATGTCTGTATGTCCCATCATTCTCACATCCTGTAATAAACAGGCGTTTGGGGAACAGTCTAAGTCAGTACTGGAAGCAAACAGTACTGTATTATAGACGTGAGGCTGGTGCCTGCTAAACACTCATAAAACCGCTTGGGTCATGGGTACGGAAAGTCTTTTGTTACTCATGATGATTTTGTATGTTAATTGAGGACAGGGTTAATATGAAAAGCAGTGTCTCCAGACACATCAGGGCTCTGTAGAACTCCTTGGTCTGGCAGCTTGTTGGCTGGATGTGAGCAGGATGAGAGCAATGACTGGAGCTGTTCAAACTCTCTTCATTTCTGGTTTTAAAAAGTCTGCAAAAATGTTATCTGTTTTGGATAGATATGTATTTTTTTAAGCTACATTTGCTTTTATCTAAATCTATATTTTGTTAAAGAGAAATGTCATGGTAACTGCCACATGCACAAGGAAACCATCCCTCTGGGTTTAGTTAACGCCTATAAATAAACTTCTGGCTTAGCCGCGCAAAGCCCTGCTCTTGGGTGTCCAGAAGGTAACGGGGCATTTCTTCAGCTGCCTGCAACGCTGGTTTGGGAGCTTGCTGTGCTGGGGCATTTGGAAGACTGCAGGCCACCAGCTAAGGTTTCCAGAAATGGGAAGAGCATGGGAAGGGCACTGGAACCCTGAAGGTGTGAAGGAAATCTGTGTCAGCTGTTTCTGTGTGTGTGTGTATGTGCAAAAATGCAGAAAGCAATTAAACTTTGACATTTTTCTCTGAGATTGCCCTCACGAGGATTTCCTATTTAATATCAAAATAAACTCCAATTCATTTGTTCCATTCTATCTACCCTATGTGTTGTATTGCAGGTGCTGATAGAAAGCAGTTTCACAGTGATCACAGATAACCAAAATACGTTTACGGGGCTATTCCACTAGCTCCCATACTACCTTCTGCAGTACCAATTACCCACCTTTGAAATATCTTCCTGAATGTTAGAGAAATCAAACCCAAATGTATAAGGATAATAATTTTCTATTCATGCCATTTCTTTCTACTGTTAATTATGTCATGTTAGAATATCCCAGGAGCAGAGATCGGTTTGCAGGAGAAAGGATCAGAGACCTAGTGATTTTCCGTGCATGAATTTTCAGCCAGTCCCCCCACACTCAAAGGTGAGCTGCTTTGGGAGTGAAGCAGTGCGTTTGGTCCCTAAACATCCAAATATTCTCAAGATTTAGAACAAGGCCATGATACAGCAGCCAAGGAGTGGATGAGACCCCGAAGTCCCTGGCTTTTTCATGCATGTGCAGTCCCACTCATAAATCACCCAGACTCTGGCTTTGCTCACCTCTGCAGCAGAGTAGCTCCTGCAAGTGCCTGGGGAGAGGAGGAAGGAGGGGAAGGCCCCAGCAAATTCCCAGGAGCCAGGTTGCCGCAGAGGACTGCTGTCACCTGGGGTGAATTTCACCCTTTCTTCAATGATAGAGTCACATTTTACAAGTTTTGACAAAGCTCATTTTGCAAAGATGGCTAAATTGAACCACAGAGCTGTAAGGAGGGCTCAAATACACCGTTCTGGACCTTACCAGATTTGAATTACCTCTGATTTGAGGAGTTATGTGATTGTACGTAATAAAACTTAACTGTTTATTTCTTGCTATAAATCAAGGATTTTGTCAGGGTTGCTAAGGGATACTATTCATTCTCTTTTTTATTTGAAGGCTGAATAGTAAATAGTTCTCCTGGGAAGCAACTTAACCTGTGATTTTGCTTTGTAGAGGATGGCATTCTTAACTCAGCTCTTGCTGCTGCTCAGTCCTTCTGTTGCTCCCCTAAGTTTAAGCATGACAAAAGGAAAGACGAAGGCTATGAACTTTCTGTTAGAGTAAAATGCTGTAAAACAAACCCTACATTTAAAACATGGTTTGAGAAAAAGAAAAACAAGAGGATTATTCAGTGTAGCAAGGGATACAGTTGATCACCACGCCTTCTGAGCATGCCTGCTATTTTTAGTTGTAACATCCCTAATGAAAGGCTCAGATAGTACCACTGGGTTTACCCAAGGATCTGATGTATTAAAACAATCATAAGCCTCATCAAGGCTATGAAAGCAATGAAGAGTCTAGAGAAGCAAGCTGTGATGTGCTACCCAAACAGCCACAAAATGAGAAAGATGATTTAGAACAGTTCTTTGGCAAATGGAAATATTTATTCTCTGCACTCTAGAGAGTAAATACTGTGATATATTGCTGCTCACTCAAAGGATTTAGAAGTCTGGCCTTCATCACCCTTGCAAGTGGATGTTGTGCCATGACAAAATATTGGAGAATTGAGGAACGTCGTAGAACATTTGAATAACTACTAGTATTTTTGTCTGATGCCTGAAGCACAAGCAGTTCAGAATAGTTGCTATGACTTCCAGTGAGCCTACTAGCTGTTGTAAATGCATCCTTCTCCACTGTCAGCCTTCTACTTACATCTGAGAGCTTGGTGGCATCTTGCAGCTCTCCTCCTTCACTGTTGCAATCCCAGACTACGTTACTCCCTAGAAGGTATGTGGACCGGTATTAGGATGCCCTGACTATCCACTTCTGCTAGACATGGAAAGGTCCATGTGAACTGGAGAGGGCTCTGGGAGGTGAGATTGGGAGGAAAACAGGAGGCATATAGAAGATGTCGAGGATTAGGGCTGGAAGGGAAACAGTGTATGAGTTTTTGAAAATTGTAACCATCCTGAAAAAGAATAAAAGATCTAATTTATCCATCTTAAGTTAGAGAGAGAAATGGACTTTGGTCACCTGGAACATTTTATACTTTCCCATTTCAAAAGGAGCCAAAAATTTCTTTTCCACAAAAAGGCTTTTTCTTTGGAAAGCCCATAGATAAGCATTTAACAAGTGCGGATCCCTTTCCTAAGAGGGGGACAGCATACGCACATTCAGGCTCAGCTCCCCATGCAGATGACTATAGGGTCTCCAGGTTGGCACTGCTTTTCTTGGCCGGCCTCAGCTGTGCCTCTGATATGGCCTGAGGGTATGCTGGGATTTGCTTTTATGCAGCAGGTTCCCTACAAGCAGAGTTGAGCCTGCAGGCCCCTGAAGAAAGGAGGAGGATGAGGGTCACCTTGAATGAGCTGATGGACTGGGTCTTGGTGAAAGTTCCCTGTCATTACTGAGCTTAAAACTGCCAAGAATTTGGTCTGTTCTTTCCATGGCATCTAGACATTCAACCTCAGCGAGATCTGCAATATGTGCGGGGAGGGCTCCTCCTGAGCACGTGAGTTGGTTTTCTTTCAGATGGTATCCTAGCCATGCTGGTGAAGGGAGTAGAGGGAGAAAAAGAGGGGAAGCGTCCCTCATGTTTGTTCTACTCAATAGTGGCATTACTCAATATTTGCGTGAAGTGCTTTCCACTGATTGAGTTTTTATTTATTAGGATGTATGTTCTTAGACAGACTGTGTACCTCGGAGGGACTTGAATGAATTAATCAACGCACACTCTGTACCACTGATCAAATGCAGGAGAGCAACAGATGGCCACATGCTAGCAATTTCCTGGCAGATGGGTCCTATCCACCATCTTTCACTTATCCAATTTAATGCTGAAAACCACAAGCAAACTAACTGAAAAATAGCATTACACACACACAAACCCTCTTTTTCTTCTTTCATTCCCTTCACACCAATTGAATAATAAGTAGTAACTGATGTATTATCACAGCCACACTGCTTGCATGGAGACTAAAGAAGCATAACTTTGATCTGTTTTGACAAACGCAAGTACAACTTTTGAGTATTTAATAATTACATTAGTCAAAGCCACTGATCATGACATGCAGCAGCATGTTATTTAGAGAAAGGGAAACAGGTATTCACGTCACCAGGGTGGCTTCTAACGCAACCAGAGCGTGAAGGCGTTTTTACCCTCCTTTCTCCCACGTCCTCCATGGAAAGAGCAATCAAAGAAAGCCTGGGCCAAAGGGAGCAGTGTCCCATGTCCAGGTTCAATTCATTATCCCTTGTTGGAGCAATATTATGTACAGCCCATCAATTGCTTGCACAATATTTGAAGAAGTTTTGTGAAATTACTGCCCATAAAAATGTTCTTCACCACCCTGCTTGACTGGTGCAAGTCAACTGACCAGGTGAGCAGCCCTAACTCATCTCAGTGCAAAGTGAAACAGGGTTACCAAAAGCACCTTAGCAGGGGTTTCAGCTACTTCTATTTCCTCTGTGCTGAAATGATCTAGACATGGTCGCGTGGTCACTTTGTGTGTTGCGGCTGGAGGGTGGTACCTTCTGAAGCAGTTACAGCTTTTCCTCTGGTGAACATCCACCAGCTTAAGGTAACTCAGTTCTTGCAACAGATCACACCCTGGTAGATACTGTGCAAAGACAGAAATCTCTGACTAAAGAGCTTTTCGTCTAAGTAGCAAACAAGAGACAGTAGCTGGAGACAGACAGACTGACTAGGAGGAAAGGGAGAAAGCAAGAAACAAGGAGACAATATTGGTCAGGGTGGCGGCTAATAGTCTCAGCATCTTGGCAGACTGACTGATGTCAAGCTGAGAACTTTGGCAAAAGGCCATCCTAGTTCGGCAATGGAAGGAAGGCAGCAACTGGAAATAAAATAGCACTATATAATAAATGGAGGGGAAAAGCTAGCAATCAATATAAATGAGAAGTTAATGAGGTACAGAAAAATTATAAATGTATATAAAGGCACCAGAGAAAAATCCATCCCTAAGAACAATATGAAGAGGTTTTAAAGAACGACTGCCAGGAAGAAGTGAAAAGCAAGAACTGAGATAGGCCAGTTATCAGAAAGAGGTTGGGAGATGGGTAATAATGGTCCAGAAAACATGTAAATGTCCCCTAAGCAATTTTGTTTTGTTATCAGGAAGAGCAGGAAGATGCACCTGCATCACACATGCTTGACAAATTTCCTTCTGTTCTAGGCCAAGCAGTGTCCACCCAGCTAATCAATTAAATTATCAAATGAATTATTACAATATCACAAAACTACCAAGAAATGTTTGTATCATGCAAAAAGTGTTAAAGGAGTAAGTTAAAGTACCAGTTAGTTATCAAAGCAATCTGGTTTGCTTGTTAACCTGGGCCTACTCTAACAAAGCGAGTTTTAATACAGAAAGGTGCAAAATCTGGGAACACAGAAAGCAGCTTAAATCTATATGGAACATGCAGAAACTATATGCTGTAAAGCACTAATTCTGGCAAGGCTGTCAGATTCATAATGAAGAAGCTGTTCAAGTGTAAGTGGAATCACATCCTGTACTCTGAAAGATGCCATGGTTATAAGTTTGCTAATGCAATCTTTGGCTGCAAAACCAGAAAAGTGGTGAGAAGGAGCAGGGAAGATGTTTGTCCTCCATGCAGGACACTGAAATCCAGGACGTGCTGCAAAGAACAGTGGTGGAGCGTGCATGCACTTTTGGTGTTACAGCTGCTCAAAATTTGAGAAGAATGTAGAAGACACGTATGAAGCAATGTGATGGCTCCTGAAAACGCCTTTGTCTCCAAGTCTTAAAGACGTGGGTCTATTTAGGTTATCAGAAGGAAGCATGAGAGGGGTCTTGATTGCAGTACGTAAATATGCTACTGGAGAGAAAACACTGGTCACTAGAAGAGTGCATTAAACAGGTGAAATGAAATGCCCTGAAATATTAATGGCAAGTCAGACCCATGGGCTTAATATTTGTGAGTCTGTAACATCTGTGGGCAGTCAGAAAGGATGGAGTTTGGAGGAGGAGAATACGGTAGATATGCAGATGGCAACCCATAATTCCTTCTAATGGGAGGAAGTAGTGCCAAAAAACCTCCAAAATCACTCAGCTGAAGATGTAGCACGGCAGCAAAGGAGACTGATCAGTTAGAAAACTGGCAGATAAAACCAAGAAAAACCATGAAGTCTCACCAAAAAAAAATGCAAAACTTGAAAGCAGTGGAGAAGATGGAGCCTGTGAAGGGAGGTGGAGAGAGATCCATCCAAAGTGAAGGGCCAGGGAAATCACAACTTGCAGCAGCAGTAAGAATACCTAATCAAGAGAAAAGTTGTAAAGAGCACAGAAAAGTACATTGCACTTCCCAAGTTATGATTATGAGGATTTGGCCAAAAGTCTGAGCTCTGTAGCTGGAAAGGCAATGCTGTATGCAGGAGGTGCTCTGGAGAAGAGATGGGGAGAGAGGGATGGAGACAGGGATGTTGAAAGAAGTGCCAGACAGGCCAGTTCATGGTAAATCCTTGCTTTTGCTCCAATGCCACCCGCAGACAATTTGCAGATTNACATCATGCTCAGCACATAAAGCTGGGGGAAGAAGAAGGAAGGGGGGGACGTTCGCAGTGATGGCATTTGTCTTCCCAAATAACCGTTATGCGTGATGGAGCCCTGCTTTCCTGCAGATGGCTGAACACCTGCCTGCCCATGGGAAGTAGGGAATGAATTCCTTGTTTTGCTTTGCTTCCATGCGTGGCTTTTGCTTTACCTATTAAACTGTCTTTATCTCAACCCATGAGTTTTCTCACTTTTACCCTCCTGATTCTCTCCCCCATCCCACCATGGGGGGAGTGAGTGAGCGGCTGTGTGGGGTTTAGTCGCCAGCAGGGGTTAAACCATGACAGTCTTTTTTGGCACCCAAAGTGAGGCTCGAAGGGCTCAAGACAATCACAGATTTGCTTGGAATGTGCTAGATCGCATTTATAGCTGTTATTGCTGTTTAGCTATTAATGAACAGGCTCCTGTGCTTGCCATGGGGCTTGCTTGCCTTACTGTGTATTAGTCTAGTGCTCGTTAGTGGCTGCTTTTTGCTCTCTCTGCTTGCTGTACTGCTGCACTGCTTGTCATCTTACTCTGCTGTGCCTTGGAACATTTTGGTAACAGCAAAGGTGATGTGCCTGGGCTGGCAGATGACCAGGGCTTTGCTGCTGCTTCTGTGCTGTTGTACTGGACAGGCTGGAACTGCAGCGTGAACTCGAGTGGAAGGTACTGTGACCTGTCGGTGAGTCCATGCAGGAAACCTCGAAGCATCTGTGGCTGTGGTTATGTCTGTGCTGCAGCAGGTATGCCTCCAAACAGATTGTGGCCCAAGGATAAGTCCACACTGGAGAAGGTACACCTTGAAGCACCAGTGGCTGTGCATAAGGCCATGCTGGAGCACCTCAAAGCGTGTGGCCATGGATAAGCCCACAACAGAGTAGGTACACCTCTGGAGGGACTGCAACCGTGGGTAAGGCCATGTTGGAGCATGTTCACTCCTGAAGGGACTGTGACTGTGGGTAAGGCCACGCTGGAACAGGTACAACTCTGAAGGCATTGTGGCCCATGGGTAAGTCCATGCTGGAACAGGTGCACCTCAAAGCAACTGTGGCTGTGGATAAGTCTATGCCGCAGCAGGTACACCCCTGGAGAGACTGTGGCTAGGCACTGCCCCCTCACAGCCCTTGAACTGCCTTGTGGATTTAGGTCTTCCTAAAAGACCTCTTCTTAATTTACCTCTTTCGTTCACTACCAGTGCATGCCAGAATACCTGAATTCCTGGGAAACTCCAGCACTAAGTGACAGGACCCATTCCACAGGGAACTCGTAGGTTAATGCAGTAAATTTTGCAACCACTCTTCCTCTCCTGGTGTGGACTCAGAGATAGAAGGATCAGCATCAGCTGTCCCCATGAGCACTATCGCATTCCAGCTTTCAAAAAGAAAATTCAGCTGCAATGTTTCTGAAAGCTTCTTCTGTATTTCTTTGTGAGAGCAGCTTTGGGAAGATATAAATATGTATATACATACATATATATAAAATCTTTTTTACATGACAAGAAAGAAAAATGTCATTGAAAATGTTGTGCTTTTGTCATGCATTTAAATTTCTGTTCACAAATTTAAAGTTTGCTTTAGCTCTTTTTTTAGAAGGAATGGAAATGGAAACAGTTCCATCAAAACTTCCATGTCTTTAAAAAGTCTTTCTTTTTTAGTTGAAAAAGATTTCAATGGTATTTTTGAGTGGGATCATTACAGAAACAAAATCAATCTGAAAAGGAACAGGAAAAAGAGGCTGATCTAGCCATTCCACAGCATGCAGCATGAAACTTGAACACAGCCAAATTCCCACTTTGGGGTCATACCTATTCAAGCAGGAAACTTCCTTCCTCCCTTCTAGTCCTGAGAAACCCACAATGTCCCTCTGCCAGCCATATCTGTGGGGAGCTGCAAGGAGCATGTTCCCAGTGTGAGTGACAACCACCAATCCCCAAGTCACTGAGTAAATGTTCCTGAAGAAGTATGGATGAAAAGATGAAGAAGGAACGGGTGGCTCTGAGGCAGGGGAGGAATGAAAGCCGAAGGGATGGAGGCAAGAGGGGAAATGCTCCAGCTGTGAAGAATGAACACACAACCTGGATGGTCTTATAAAATATCCATCTCAGTGGCTCGAGGGACACACTGGTTTTTGGTTTGGGGAGGTCAGGACATGTTGCCTTCTCACAGCGCTGCACCGTCCCAGCCTGTCAGAGCCTAGTAACACCCCCTTTCCCATACACCGCTGTCCCTCACACAGGCACCCCAAGAGAAGGGGGCAGGTGGTGGTAACCCAATTACACTGATGCCTTACCCAAAACGATGCATGAAACATCAGGCTTGGCAGTGAAAAATGTCTTCCCCATGCATTACACTGCAGGGGTCAGCCAGTAATTCCTGGAAATGGTTAATTGCTGGTCAGCTTTGATCTCCTTGAAATAGAAATCAATTCACATACTGACAATTTCTCAAAAAAGGGCATGCCTCAGCACTCAGAGGCTTCCTGCACTCTTAGATATGTCTCCTGTCTCTCCATCACTCCCTCCTCAGCTCTTAGGAATTGTACTTAATGGCAAAGGTGATGGAGGGACTGGAGCATGGAGCCTACAGAGCTACCTTTTTATTTCACTGAAAGAGGAACTCTAGCTAAAGGGAAAAAAATCTGTTAAACATCTGCAAGAGCAGAAAGCCTGTAGACACAAGCAGCAAGGCACGAAATCTGAAAGTTTTCATGGGATCGTGGGATTCAGCCTCTAGGACTGATCACAGTCCATCTGAACGCAGATGCTGATGCATATATGAAGAGAACAGAAGAACATGTAGCTTGGTTTCAGTTGCATAGATGTAGGTGTCCAGTGTCACCTGACATGTTTTGGGATATCCCATCTGATGTCTATCTGCTATCCCAGAATGGCGTGAATGTCACATAGGTCCCATGTCATATCCACCAGCCTTCCCAGTATGTCTCACGACATGTGAACTGGTTCTAGACACCACAGAGGCCTTCCCTAAGGGTGGGGGACCCCAACCTGGGGTGCATGTGCAAGGGAACTCATGGGAGCTTTCTCATCGGGGGGTGTGTGTGTGTTAGTGGATTTTAGGCTGCAGCACAGGTACACATGAAGCTGGAGCACCTATACCTCCCTCAGAAGGGTTGTGAAGCAGGGGAACCCACATTTCTAGGGGGGTTGTGTTTGTGGCCCACATGGCCTGGGGGTGCATACAACTCAGGTGGGGCTGTAAAACTGGAATTTGGGGGATCGGTTATAGAGGGGTGTTTAGAAGTCTGTAGTGGTATATTAACCTTGTGTAAGTGTCTCTTGTTTATTTGTTGGGTTGCTAATATAGACCCTGAATGTACAGTTCATTGACTGCTGATTAATTATACATTTTTAACAAACCAATAAACCACTCTGATCCTGATTTTGGTTTAAAATGCATGAATTGATCAGTTTTTCCTTGCAACCCTTACCTTTACAGTCAGAGAAGCCTGGAGAAGGATTCAACCCACCCCATAGCAGACGCAGTACATGCTCATCTCCCTTGGCTCTACTGATGACATTGACCCCAGCTGCCCTGACCGTAAAAGCAGTTTAGGCAGATAGTTCATACACAAACACCTACATTTAAGTGTCTTAGTCTCAAGCTAAGCCTTGAGGTAGACAGCTTTTGCTATTTGAAAATGAGCTACTTGTTCTAAACTTGCTGCTGAGACTGTAGTCAAGAGAAGGAGGTTTTGCTAGTGGGTCATTCATCCGATCCTAAAACAGGCATCTAAGCTCAGATGAATTGCCTTCTACAAGTGTCTGTTTCTCTCCATGAGGTACAAATAGGGGATTTATTTGACTAGATGCCTTTTCTAGTGGATGACCATAGGGTGGTGGCACCAGCCAAACATAGGGTGTAGCGAAGATTAATCAAGTGCATAGAGGGACATGAAGCAGTGATTCACCGCGGCAAGGTGAACTGCAAAATTCCTCTTGTTTACTTGAAAGTCTCTGCTTCACTCCACATTAACTGCTACAACCACTCCAAGAAGGGGGAGGAATGAAGGAAACTCATTGGTATTCTGGAAACCAGAGGTGGGTGACAAGTGAGGGGGTTGGTGATACCTTTGGCACATTAACAAATAAACTTTCTTTTAAACCCCATTTGGCAAAGTCTGGCCCTCCAATAAGCACTGGCGCCTGTTTCTCATCATGTTGTATGTTAAGTTAATAGTTAACCTCTCCTACCCTCTGTTGTAGCCTAGGGTAATACCTTTTAAATGTACTTTCATTACTTTCAGGAATAGGTTAGAACATAATAGCATGTTTCTCTCTTGGGCAACACGATTAACCTTTCCTGGAACAACAGAGCATGTATTATAGCATTTAATGGCAAAATCAATACATTATTTTCTTGCATTATATTTATATATGCCCTCTTGCCTTGGAATCCAAGCATGCAGAAAGCTCATTTTTCTCATGGAAGAGGTTTTCAGTTCCCTGCCACATCAAGTCTCTCTTTTCTTTTTGGACTTGCATCTACACTTTGACAATTCTGTATTTTTGAATCAGAAATACGTACCCGGCAGTAAGTCTCTCATTTGCTGAGTACCACCAAACACTTTATCTCTATTCCTCTGCTTCCATTATGAGCACCAGATTTTATCATTCCCAGACTTTTCCATTCCCATCAAAGCCTTCACAAACAGTAAGGTCAGAAGCCTCTAATAATGTTTAGGAATCCGTTGCATAGTCAAAATAGTTACTGGAAATACTCTGGTTCAGTTTGCAAAGGAGGAGAAACATTTGCTAAGTCAGCAAACCAGTTTTTAAAGCACTCTATATAATAGGATGAAACCTGTTAAGTTCATCATATGACTTGCTTCTTTCCTAAGAAATTGCAGAGGAAATTAAAATTAGTTGTTTGCCCTAGTCAACCACTGCCTACCTCCATATATAAAATTATTTAGGCTGTAGGGAATTGCCTTATCGTCTACTCACTATTTAAAAACTTTTGTTTAGCACTAGATAATTTTTTTGAGGCAAACACTGTATCACTAAAAATATCTCTTGTATCAGTCAAATTATCTGTATGTTTGTTTGGAATATGAAAAATCATTTTACATACAAGATTGAGCCCCTTAGACTCAGACAAACAAGGAACATAAACATAAAGGCTTGTTTCAATCTGTTCAAAATGAAGCATGTTGACTTTTACATTTTGAAGTGATAGTACACTTCAGTATTTGCCTGAATTTAATTTTAAAAGAATAAAAAAATTTACTCCCAAAATGAAAATTATCATTTTGTTTGTTCCGAAAGGACTTCCAAAACTTCCAAAACTTCTTTCAAACAGCAAACCAAAAGGAAGAATAAGACCTCCAGGCTTTAGAATTCGTTCACATTTTTCTTCATTTTATGATTTTGTAAGCACTTTCCATCAAGATGTGATTGCTACAGACACTTCTCAGGGGTGCTGCTGCTTCAGTCCTGATTAGACAACTGCAACCTTTTAAATGACAGCAAATAATGTACAACAAACCTATCCTGTTTGGGTGAAATTCCTTCTCATCCCTCCCCTGCCCTTGCCCCAGAGCCTATACTCTCCTTACGTGGCACTTGCAAGCTCAGAAATGGATGGAGTGGTTTCTACAGAAGTGTGCAAGGTTTCTGAGCTCTCTGTGGGACAGGTTTTATTCCTGAAGAACAACCATTTCTGTTCTCTGTTCATTAAGAATAAATATGAGGTACATGAGCAAAACCAATCTGCAGAGGCCTTGGGGATGGGAGAAATAGCTGTGAACATTTTTTCCATATCAAACAGCTCAGTTCTCCAGGACACCAACGAAATGGTGCATCCCTTCACTGGGATTTATTTTTCCGTATCTGACCCTGAGGATCCAAGTTTTCAGCCTCATCCTCTGGTAATGCCACTCTGCAGCTTCATGCTCTTAATACAGCCACATTGCCTTTCCAGGAGTTGGAGTAGCATCAGCATATCTCTAATTACACCTTAGCTCGAAAACATTGGTAGAAAATATCCCTGAAAAGGAGGCGCAAGACTAGGGGTGACAAATTTTCAGGGCTTGCATGTCTAGAGTTAATAGCTTTGGATTTAGTAGCCCAAACTCTGTCCCATCGGAGAGCATCACGTGCCTTACAGCCCTAGCACTGCGCAATGCCGTGGTGCATGCACAGGCAGGCTCAGCTCCCCGCAGTGCTGAGCAAGCTCCACTCTCACAGAGGTGAGGAGGAGCAAATTGTGCTCAGGAGTTTATACTCACCGGGGAAATGCCCTATTTCTAACACTTTGACAGAAACTTCTTCCAGCTCAAATGGTCCACAGGGCAAAAATTGCAAGGAAATTAGAAAGAGAGTAGATTTAATCCCTGGTTGTGTGCCTGAGCGTGCCCTGCTTATTCCACATTGAGACTCTTACATAGCTATGAACATTCCCTATAACTTCATTCACCTCCCCACCCCCCAAAAACAAATAAGATAGGAGGCAAATCTCTGATTTATTAAAGATATAAAGCAAGAAAAGGAATTAAAAACTAATCCCCCAGCTCATGAATTAGAACTGTCAAAGCTCCATCTCTAACAATTCATAGCATTGCTAAAGAAGTTTTAAAAGGATAAAGAGAAAAAAACATTGTTTCTAGTTCATAAACAGAAAGGCAATCTGTTTGACACAAAGCCCATGGTCTAAATTAATATTTCATCATTCAGTAGTTTTATTTCTTGGGAATAAATTGTTTTCTCTGTTAATGGACCTGGTCATGTTTCATCAGTAGTAGAATGACTATTTGCAGATGTACCCTGTAGGAGCTCTTGAAGTGCAGTGTTTTTGTTCACTACAAAGTTTCTTCTCTACTTTCAGGAGAAATCCTGACTGAAGATGTGATGAAATAAGGTAATATCTGAGCCTGGTTCTTACCAGATCATTTGTCCCAGGTCTTCCGCCAAAGAGTGACAGAAGATGGCTCCCACCCAGCACAACCAGTATGCAGCCGGGGTGCACAGCCAGGGGCCACAACTGTGTCCCAGGTCCCATTGTGCCAACGCCATCTTTGACAACCAGGACCATTGTGCTTGAGAAGGAGCTGTCCTGACACCTTCCCCTTTCCTCCTCTGCAGGCTCAGGTCTCATCAGCCTGTTGCCTTCTGCCTTCCCCTCCTAAGGTACGATTTCAGTATCAGCCCCTCCCTGCCCTTGCCATCAGCCTGCATGCTGCCGTCTGGCTGTGCCTTCGCACATGCTGACTGCAACAATCCCACACCAGCAGTGGTGCATAAGTGCCAGGCAGAAATCCCAGCAGTTATCTTCTAGGCTAGGTTGGCTGAAGCCCCATAAAACATCCCACTGATAGAGCTGTCAGGACTACTTACACTCAGTGAGTTTAATCAGTAGATGTAGCCTGCAGTCACAAATGAGATGCTATTTGCTTTGTGCTATAGCAAAATGTAGGTGAGGGACATTCACTGAGTCACACTTTTGCCTGGCTTGTGGTTTGTAGCAGCTTCAGCATGGAGCTGGGGATGACAAAGTCCAAGCACTGCTGGATCTGTAAAGGTCTGGGCATGGTGACACCATTTTTCTCCTTAGAAACTAACTACACCTCCAAGAAGAGCTACCAAAAGGTTTGTTGTGTGAGGCACAGTAAATATAAACATAATGCAGGGATGGAAAATCCCATGGCTAGACACAAACACAGACAAGTGCAAAACCACCCACTAACAACACCCCAAACCCAGGACCCTTTGCCAGACACCTGGCGCATCTGAAGGAATCATAGGATCATAGAATAGTGTGAGTTGGAAGGGACCTTTAAAGGTCATCTAGTCCA
>VYZW01024761.1:61150-89675 GCA_013401315.1 Balaeniceps rex | reverse complement strand
GGCGCCGGTCGGGAGGCGGGCGGTGGCGGAGCCGCGCCGTGCGGGGCGGAGGGCGGCGGCGGCGCCCCCGGGCTCTGGCGGGTGGGAGCGGGCTGGGACGGTCCCTCGGGCGGGCTGGTGCAGGGGATGGGGTCCCGCCGAGGAGGCTGGGGGTTTGCAGCCGCGAAGGTGTGCCTCCTGCTCGCCCCGTGAAGGTTCCGCTTCAACGGGGGAACTTTCCCCATCCGGCCGGCGGCAGCGCCGGCGTGAGAGCCGCGGCCGGCAGCAGTGGGCACGGTAGAGATTTCCTTCTCCCTTGTGCCATCCCTCCGGGGTTACGTTCACACCAGGAGCGGTGGGGTGGCTTGTGCGTCCTTGTTGCAGCAAACTGGAAATAATCCACAAAACTGAATTATAACACGTGTCGAACGGAGCGTGAGCGTGGTTTAATGCCCTTTGCATTAAAAGGCGTCCTTTCCTGAGGGAGGTTATTGTTTCAAAAGTGTGGTACTAAATAGCCTCGGGGATTTATGCGGTGAGATTCGTGTGGTTTTATGCATATCACACAATTACTTAGTAGTCATATCTTAGGGAAAGGTTCATGGGGATGGGTAACAGAAAGCAAAGGCTGTTCTACTGATCACCCGGCGTTTCGAAGCCTCACCCGTTGTAGTTGTTTCTTGGGAAGAAATGTCCTAAGCACTTGGCAAGTGTTGTGCTAATATGTCGAAACCTGGGGTTGAGGGAAAGGAAAGGAGCGACTTTGTACCCGGTGCCCTGGCTGGCGCTGGCTTGGGCTGTGGGTTCGGGACGGCTGCTGGCGCACGCAGACTTTAGCCTGGCTAAAGGCAGCCTTATTTTTCCCACACCCGATTTCTACCGCGAATTCCTCCAGCTCTGCACCACACCTTTGGAGAAAAGCTGTGGCAGCAGCAAAGTCGAGCCGGGTAGGGGCTACCGTGGTGGCACCCCATGCCGGCGTGTGGCGGGGTGGGCTGCTGAGCCATCTCTGCTCCCGGGTGCAGCACCCCAATGTCCCCGGGGCAAGGGAGGGGAGACGGCAGGATGTCGCCAGCCTTGACCAGCTTTAGCCCTAGCTGCTGTGCACCCACGTGCTGAGAAAAAGAAGGTAACATGATTCAGATGTCTATGTGTAACTGGTTTTTCTTCAGTTGTTCCAAAAGCCGCTTGCTTTCCTAGCGGGTGATGGGTGCTTCCAGGCCAGGCTTCTTTCTGCATTCTTGAAAGCAGCCGAGTTGTCAGTATTCGTGCTGCGAGCGTCAGTCTCTTGTGACTGCAAGGACCTGTGCATTGTTCAGCCCCGCACAGGTGCTTCAGCTCCGGTGTGGAGCCTGCCTCTCCGGGTAAATAGAGCAATTACATATTTGGCATCTGTTCTGCTGAAGTTGTCAGGGAGCAGGCCAGCTGCCCTGCTGGTACACGCTTCCCAGGATATGAACTAGGCTACACCCCTGGCACAGCGAGAAATTTTGGGACAAAGTCAGGCTAGAGCCTATGCTTGCAGAAACTTGCTGAGATGAAGTAGGCAGAGCGCTCTGGTGGGAGCCCACCGCACCCAAAGCTGTCTGGTGGGGAGCTTCTTCAGCACAAAACGCACGTGGTGCATCCCGCAGCGGGCAAGCGGGTGGCCGGCACATCCAGGGAAGCGGCAACAGCAGAGTGCCCATCCCGGGGTACAGCCGGCAGCTCAAGCATCCTTCCCCAGTAGCGGGGATGAGCCCTGCTGCCTCCCGGCTGAGCAAATCCTCTGGCGACTGAGAGTCAACCTGGCGTCCCACCGCTGCTGATGCACTCTGAATATGAACTGCTTGTCCAGCAAGGGCTGGACGTGGGGCCTCTTGCCTGAATTGGCCGGTCCCCTCTGTGCCTCTCTTCTGCCCGTTTTTTGTGGTGAATCATATGGAGGACAAGGGGCTGTGCTGTGGTTGAGGAGGTGAAGGTGCTGTGCAGCTGATTTTCACAGAAGCATGGCTCGAGGGAGCTGCCGGCCGGGACGGGGAGCGCTGCTCGCCTGGCAGGGTGGCACGGTGGGAAGAGGATGCGGGGTCAGCTCCTTCGGGGGAGCTGGTTGCATGACTTCTGGCTGAGGGGGTTTTGTTTAGATGATTCCAGTCTGCTGAGGTCAAAATAAATGGAAAGGGAAAGGTTTGTGTGAGCTACGTTTCCATTAGGTAAAATGCGAGGGGAGGAGTTTAAAAATTGCTGCATTTTCTTGTTTTGATTCTTTGGGGAATAAAACACTAAAAATGCAAATGTTTCATTCAAAACCACTTTTTAACAAAATATAAGGTGGTCTCAAAAGCTTCCGCAGGCTGAAACTCGTAAGGGATTTTGGATCTTGACTTTTTGCTCTGATTCAGGGAGTTAAAATAATCTAAGTTTTGGGGAAGAAAGCAAAAACGGAAAGAATGACTTGAGGTCTCTCTCCACATTTGGTACGTGGAAGAGGAGCAGACATCTGGTCAGCAGGTATCCGCATGGGGTTAGTTATTGTCCTGAATACTCTTCTTTTTAACTTTTTTTTTTCTTCTCCACTTTATGGAGGCTTTTTGAACTCCAGTTGCTGCCGTGGCTTTTGTTGTGCAATGAAAGGAACTTGCAGGCTGGCGCTGTAACCGGAACGCCCCATTACCCGGGGCACGGCCATCGCGCTCCCCGTCAGGCTGGGAGATCAGACTCTGCCCCGGAGGAGAGGGCTTTGGGCAGGGAGGGATGTGCGGTTCACCCTGTAGCTGGGATGATGCTGGGTAGCAGCTTGGGTTTCAATGTTTGGGTTGAGAGTGTGTGAGTTGGGGTTTTTTTAGGGGGGCAGAGGGGATTGCAGGCTGGGTTTCATGGGCAGCTTTTCCAGCTGGTTGTGCTGAACTCTTCTTGCTGTGTTATCATTGGAATAAGCTTCTTATGCAGAGAAAAACATTAGCTTGCTGTTCAGAACCATTATTATCTTAAGCTTTTGTAGTTTCCTAGCACAAGTGAAGTTTTTCTTTGTAGCAGTAGATACAGGGCAGCATGCAGTAAATACTGAACAAAGCAAGCTCCTCTTTATTCAAAGCATAACTACATTCGAAAAACTAGCATAGGCTCATTGGATTTTCAGTTCTTGGTCCACTGTAGACTGTGAAGCTCAAAACTGGGCACTTAGCGTTACTGGCTTTGATAGGGGACTCCATAAATAAGAAGGTAAATGTGATGCTGCAGTTAAATCTCAGTTGTAACCCGCAGGTCTTTTTCTTAGAACTGGCTCTATACAATTACTGCAGGGGAACCATTAATGGTCCGCAGTATACGGAGGATGGTTTGCATAGTTAACAAATTTTCACGTCGCAATAAAATATTTATTATTGAAGCACTTAAGGCAGGCTTTTCAGCTCCTGCAAATTGTGGCTTCGTGCTAAGTGTGTTAGGTTAGACATCCTGATTCATCTGTGTTTTTGTCTCCTCCAAAGCTCTGTTTAAAGGTTTTTCACTCCATAGCATAATGCAGTCTCTTATTACTTTTCAATATAGGGACACTTTAACTATTAGCTGTGCTAAAAGCAGCTTGATAATTTGTGGGGAAGTTACTTACGTCAGGTCTTTCCATAATGGCAGGTGCTGATGACAGGGAGAATCAAACTGGCAGTCACGTTTTGATAGCCAAAGCCTTCCCTTGTATAAGCCGTCCCTAGCATGAATCAAGCAGCCGCGTATGTGGTCTGCTGCGCTTGTTGTTTTAGTGATGTGTTATGGTGCACGTCACCCATACAGCTTGTGCAGAAAGGCTGGTGTTGAGGCAGAAGGGGTGGAAGAAGGATGGGAAGGTCCTGATTCAATCTGGCAATTAGAGAAAACGTAGCAGGGGACCGTGCCCTGGGGTTAATACTTTTCTTCAAATTAGGACGCTCATTTGCAATTACTTCAAGCATTTCCCTTCCTGAGGTGTCTAAATCTTTATGAAAATGCATACGTATGGTTTTTTTAAGCAGATTGACAGAAAAAATAAAAGGTCAAGATACTGTAATTTCCTTGGTTGGTTTTGTGTACCTCGATGACCCTTTATGTGAAACAGTTTGATGAATTTGTCTCCGCGCCTGAAGACCATCGGTGAGGTCCAAGGGGCAGGAGCTGATGGTGTGCCCAGTGACAAACTATTTATGGGCAAAGTGGACCTCCTGTCTGCAGTATGAAAACACGTTCCTGTGCAAAAATGGCATGGTCTGGAGTATCCTAGGATGTGTGAAAAATAGTGTTACAACAAGGCCAGCACCCGGGATGAGGTGTTATGCTCTATTTTTCATGTTAATTGCTTTTCCTTATATTTTAAGTCAGAAGTCCTTGAATTCCAGCTCTGATCATCCTTTTATTTCGTCGCTTTTTAACTCATAAAAAAAACCCAAACCACCAGCCACTTCTACAGAATTTGATAAGGAGGTGAACCCTAAGTCACGTGGTGTGTTTAGGGTTGTCTAAATCACTGCTTGCACTAAATAGTTTGAAGAACTGAGAACACACTGGTGGATGGGCTTTTGATTGAGTAAAACCTAAACTGGTGGGAACAGTAGAGTTAAAACCTTGGGGTTTATTGCTCACATCATGGGTGGGGAGTCAGTGTGGATAGTCTGAGAAACTAAGGCAATGTAATGATTTTATGAATGTTTCCTGGGTGGCCTGAGCAGTACAGGGAAGCTGCTGCGCTCAGAGTTATAAGGGTTTTCTGTATTAATGTATTGTTTTAGTGTAGTTGGGGGCACTGGGAAAGACCACAGCAAAGCAATGCAGTAACGCCAGCAAATATTTGGGAGGCAACAACATGGCACAGTGGCTCCTGTCCAGACCCCACGCTGACATGCAACAGCTGTGGGATTGATGTGGGGAGAGAAAACCGCACAGAGAAACAGTTTCAAATCCGCCCTGGGCGGGGGAAAGGGGGCCTCGATGCTTTGCAAGGACTCCTTGCGGGGCCTTGGCCATCCCCGCTGGGGCTGGGTGCTGCCCGGCGGGGGCGAGGGACCGGCTGTCAGCCTCTCGCCTTCGGAGCTGCAGCATCTTCCAGTCCTCCCTCGGTGTCTCCTGGCGCGCTCCACCTCCGATTTGGGAATGAAAAATACATCTTGGCAGGCAGGGCGGCAGGGGCTGCCAGCTGGCGCTGTCAGGGGAAGGCGGCCCCTGCAGATTCAGGGCTGAATCAGCACAGCAGCCTCCGCTTGCAAAACCCTCCGGTTTTGGTGAATCCTCCGTCGTGAGGGAACGCTTGCAAATAGGCACGTATTTCGGTTTGTAGCTTTGCAGATGAACATTGTGCGCTTCTGAACTGTGTTGGTAGCAGGCCAGACTTGTGTTTTGTGCAGAGACCAACATTTGTGCTGCATTAAGTCATTTATTTTTGCCAGGGTCTGTTGGTAAGTGGGCTGAAATTCACTCGGCAGCGGTCATCTCCCAGACCCAGCCCTGGCCAGTGTCACAAAGCAGGACAGACCATCTCTGGGCTGTGCCAGGGCAGCTGCTCTTCCCGCAGGCGGCAATTACAGAGGCATTTTAATTAAGCGTGCGGTTGCACTGCAGCTGACCGGGGTGACCCGCATGCTCCTGTCCCCCAACATCTCCCGTGCCGGCACCAGGAAACTGAGCCAGCTGAAAACCCGTGGCGAGAGAGATTGGTAGATTTATAGATTTAAAACTAAGTTTGTCTCTATCTGGATCAATTCCTTGATCTTGTGAGTGGCGGTGATGTCAGGGGGGGAAGGGATGTGGGAAAGGTGGAAACGATGGAAATACCCATTTCAGCAGAAGCATGGATTTGTGCCTGGCTCGTGTAGCCATGGCCCGGAGAGTGGTGTTAAAGGTGGGGTCCTGTGAGGAGGTGCTGGGTATCTAAAGAAGGAGGGAGCAGTGTTTCTTGGTGGTCTGGGTTGGGGCTGGGGTCTGCCTGCGGCCATGCCGGGTGTGGTGTCAGGAAGGGGCATGTCCATGCTCCATTGCACTGGAAGAGGGATCACCTACCTGCAGGTTCTTCAAGGAGGATCACCTGGGTGATTTTGCTTGCTGCTGTTGAAAGCACATTTGAATACGTTCTTTCTGTGGCTTGTTGTCCCCTCCTACAGCCCTGCCTGAAGGGAAACCACCCCGCCAGTTGTTTTGCCATGGTTGTCACAGAACTAGTTTGCAGAAATTCACCTTCAGAGGATTTGGAGGAAGGAGACCCCGTGTCCCATCCCTGTGACGTGCAGGTTAAGGTTAGAAAGGGCACAGAGAATAGCGACACATCGATGCCTGTTTAAATCTACCTAACATTTGTTGGCATGACACGACTTCATGATCTGAAGGTGCCCAGGAGCTTGCTTCACCCTTTGCTTTCAGGTCCCAGAGGAACTGGGTGCTGTTTATACCCGCTTGTACTGTCGAGAAAAAAAATGGAGCAAGAGCTGTGCCCGTGAGGTCTTACCGGCTAAGTCCCACCGTGCAGAGACACAGCTGTGGGCCAGCCACGGCGCACATGGCTGCTTGCTTGTTTTTCTCAAGCGCTGTACTGGGAGACAGGGCGAGCTGCTGTGGGGAAGGGGGTTTGATGGGAGCTGTCGGTGAGCTTCACCGGGGCTGAAAGGCGAAGGGCAGGAACCTCTCGAGGGTGACATTTCTGTAGTACTTTTAAACATCCCAGAAAACAAAGGGTTTTTTTTTCCTTTTGTAAGTAAATGCAGTTGCAGGAGAGAGGCAATGCTCTGACTATATGAGAAAGGAATCGAAGTGTATAATTTTAAAGCTGCTGCTGTTAAGAAAAAGCTGACTTCCGAAATCTTTGTTCCTTCATTCACATTTTTTCCTTGTTGTCAGCCAGCCTCAGGAAATGAGAACATTCTTTTGGCTTTCTGTGCCTGAGTCACATCTTTTATATCTCTCTCTCTCTATATATAAAAACATGTAAAAACACCTGGAGATGTTTGTTTCAGAGAGCTACTTGTTTTGTATTAGGGTATCTGAGCTTTAAATATTTGTACACAGTTGGATGTTTCCAGAGTTTCCCATACTTCTCTGGTTACAAGGCTATGTATAGTGCTGTAAGAAAAGCCAAGGGAAATGTACTGATAACCTAGGGAATATACAAACAAGTAAAAGGAAAGCCTTTAAAGAAAGTGAGAATTTGCTATTTTTTTTTTTCCAAAATTAAACTGTCAAAGTGGTTGTTTAATGTGAGTTGCATCCAAATATGTGGCTCTTTACTGTTTGCCAAGTATGTTTTTTTTTTTTAAAAAAAAAAAGGTGTGCGGAGGAAAATCGGAAAATCCCACTAGCTCTTCTCTTGATCTTTACATAAAAAAAAAAAGGAAAAGGAAGTAATTAAAAGCTCATCATACCCATCTCCGCCGTTCAGTGGGCTGACTCTCAGTGGGCTCTGGCAGTGCTGCAGGGTCTTACTGCCTCCCTCTGCCCTCCCACCGGGGTCACACGGGGATCGTGAGACTTCTTTTTAAAAGGGAAAAAAAAAATCCATTTAGTTTAACCAAAGGCCAAATATTTAACTTCGGTGGGGGAGGTGGTGGGATTTAGGAGAACGAATAAAATTTTTGCCCTTAGTTGTTTAACGTAGCTGCACCAAAAATGATGGGAGACCGGGGCCGTCAGGTGCCGTCGGTGTCCTGGGCAGGGAGGGATGGCAAGATGATGGTAGGGCACGAGGGGAAGATTCCCCCAAGGGGCTCCATCCGCCTCCCGGTGTTCGTGGCAGCTTCTCCTCCCGCAGCTCCCACTGAAATGCCCTCAAGTTTATGGCTTAGATAAGAAACCTCTCACTGATCAAATATTTTGATTGCATCCTGGCCTTCCTGTTGGTTTCTTTGATCTTTTCTTGACAGTGGATTATAATGGACTTTCAAAAGTCTGGCTTGTTGAAATAGTTGTATAAATATGGTCCTCAGGGTAGGTGTTACTTAGAAAAGTACTTATCTCCTGGAAAAAAATTACCTCCTTTTGCCCCGTCAGCGTGCTCGTTTGCCATCATGCGTCAAAGAAATGTGATTTCTGTAATTATATCAAAGAACAGCAGCTTATTGTTAATTGTTTGAAATAATCTAAAGGCTGGTGGAGCTTATTCTTTTGGCTGATTTCCTGGTTATTCAAACACAGAAGAACTGTTTCAGGTTCACATTTTAAAAAAAAAAGAGTATAAAAGCATCCTGTAAGCCAGGACAGTCTTTGGGGGAAACTGATGGGCTCGCAGCCCTGGGATGAATCTCCCTCTGTTGAAATCTCCAGCAGTTACAATTTCTCTTTTTTCAAAGAGAAAAGGCTCCCCTTCTCCCTGGGCATCCTGCTCACATGACGTCCCCTGTGAAATGGCGTCGCTCAGCCCTGCTTGATGCCACGCCAGGGGCTGGATGTCTTCAGGCGGTGGCACAAAGCTGTCCAGTCGCCAGGCTGGGTTTAGCTTTGGAGAGCGGCCGGGGTGGCGGGGGGATGAGTTGTGCCGTAGCTTTGCAGTCAGATGAAGCAAGGGAGGAGGGATAAAATATTGCCGGTGGCTACTTACGGTGTAAGCCCACAGGTCAGAGCTCGCAATCTTTGTCTAAGACTGAAAGACGCCTTTTCCTTATTGTCGCGTGCAGGATGGGAACGGTCACCCTGACCTCTCCACTGGGACCTGGAGAGGGTCCGAGGGTTTTCAGCGGTGGGGGGTGTTCGATGCGGCCGGCTCTGGCTGGGTCAGTACAGATCCCAGCACTGTTCTCGAGGGGAGGCAGGATGCTCCTCAGTCTCAGCTCACATCCGAGGCAAACCTCACCCAGCAGACACCGCTCTTCAGACCCATCCCTTCCCCAGGCTGCATTAAATTGCCGTCCCCACGCTGCTGGAGCCCTCAGCACAAGAAGGACATGGACCTGTTGGAGCGGGTCCAGAAGAGGGCCACAAAAATGATCCGAGGGCTGGAGCACCTCTCCTATGAGGAAAGGCTGAGAGAGTTGGGGTTGTTCAGCCTGGAGAAGAGAAGGCTGCGGGGAGACCTTCTTGCGGCCTTTCAGTACTTAAAGGGGGCCTATGGGAAAGATGGGGACAGTCTTTTTAGCAAGGCCTGTTGTGACAGGACAAGGGGTAATGGTTTTAAACTAAAGGAGGGTAGATTTAGGCTAGATATAAGGAAGACATTTTTTACAATGAGGGTGGTGAAGCACTGGAACAGGTTGCCCAGAGAGGTAGTGGAGGCCCCATCGCTGGAAACATTCAAGGTCAGGTTGGACGGGGCTCTGAGCAACCTGATCTAGTTGAAGATGTCCCTGGTCACTGCAGGGGGGTTGGACTAGATGACCTCTAAAGGTCCCTTCCAACCCAAAGCATTCTATGATTCTGTGATTCTATAAATCTGCTGCTGGACCAGGGCTTCGTTTTGAAAAGTACAGAGAAAACGAAGTGCTATTTTAAGCGTCATGTATTAATGACGCTGCTTCATTTTGACGCGGGTGAAGCTCTTTGTGCTTGCGATTGCTTAGCTGTTACACTGCAAGGGGGAAATAATTTGGATTTCTTGTGTCGAACTGAATCTGAGTCACAAATGGGAAAATCAATATTTTTATTATTACCATGCAGAGATGGGTAAACAGTACAGTTAAGAGGATCCTTGACGTTACCCTTGGGAAAATTACTAGAACATGATAAAATGGCAGAGGATCCAGGAACAGTAATATTGCATTGTTGCTCGGGTTCCATGAGAAAGCTTTCTGCTCACCTTGGGCTATTTATTCATTTATAAATAGCTTTGTGAACCTGTATTTAAGAGAGGCATTCAAGGAGTTTAATGCTGTTGCATGATATCAATGTCTTTTCAGAGCAATTTCAGCACAGACAGATTCCTGAGGTAGGCAGAATTACAAAATGAGCATTTTGTGTCATTTGAGGTAAAATTGGTTTAGTCATTTTCACCAGATGGATTTTGATAACGTGTGGATGAATAGCTGTGTAGTGGTTTGACTGACATAATGGATTTTCTGTTAAGTCCATAAACGCACCGTTTAAAATGTGCAGCAGCGTTGCTTCCACGCACATACAAAAATAAGCGCCGGAGCCCGCAGAAGGGAAGCTATGGGGAAGATGCTGGGTTGTAAGCCACTGCGTGTCCAGCAGAGCCACCACAGCCACCGCAGCCATCACTTGGACGAGTTGCGGGGTGGCAACGTGGCGTTGGGAGGTCTTCTGGGGGGAGAAGGGGTCCATCCTGCCAGAGGAGGAACCACGCTGCTGAAAGCTGTCTTCTGGCGTCCCGCCTGTGTAGGCGTGAAGGATGTTGATGGTACTAATGTTAAGTGGAGGATTTTTCTCTGCTGTGTTGAGTAGTGCTTCTTGTTTGGTTTGCATTACAGATATTTACCAGTTCTCCCTGCCACAGTGCAGGGAGGATATAAGGAGAAACTGCTGAGTCCAGATTTTCTAACAGATTATTAATCCCTTTTCATGTGTGTGCAGAATGAGCAGGGCCTTAGTTCCAGATCAAAAGGTTTTCCATCAAACTTGGAAAAACTAGGTTATCTGCTCTGTGTTCATGGTTTAAATAATAATGTTCTTGTAGCTGGTCTTGGGAATGCAAGAGAGGCAGGGTCTACCTGAAATAGTTAGAAGGAAATTCTTAGTTCATCACACTAAAAATAGATTGTTCTGCATTCTACGGAAATCTAAAGTTCACCTAAAGTTCATGTTGATACAAAGTTCAAAAAGCCCCCAAAAAGTGTCTGTGCCATCAATATTTCAGATTGTAGTGTGAATTTTCATTAGTGCTTGAGTGGAAATGTCGCAAGGATGTTAACAGAATTGCATTTACTGAAAGCTTTGTTTCATTTGCTTTTTTCCTTATGATATTAACAGAAATCAGGGAGGACAAGGAGCTCATAATATTTGTCTCAAATATTCTTATCTTAAAGTGAACATTAAAAATTTACAGAAAGGACATACTTGTTTTTCGGAAATTCATAAACAGTGGAATGTATCTAAGTAAAAATAATTGGCTTAATTTATTTAGTCTGAAGACGATATAGTCCCGATCACACAGAGCACTTGAGTTAAATTCCTGAGTTCACTCAGGTCAGGTTACAAGTTTAAATTTTCATTTCCTTGGAGCCAAGAGCTCAAGTGCATGGAGCTGGCACGTCACACGTCCCCAGTAACAGGGCCTGGGTTCACCCTTGTTGTCCATGGCTCACGTGAGTGTTAAACTGCATCTGTGCCACTGTGTTCTCATTATAAGCTTTCTTAAGAGATACCTATGTCTTGGCATGTGAAGCATTTAAGTCAACCAAACAGGTAAAACAGTGGCAGGAGAAAATGTAGATTTTTTTTTTTTTAAGTGGTTCTGCCATAAATTATTCCATAACTCTGTTCATTGTGTACAAGCAGGTGTTGCAATAGGATGTTGTCTCCAAAATATTACTAGCAATTGCCTGGTCAGGTATATAAACAAACACAGGATGCCTCTACTGAAGTCTTCCTTCCGAAGCAAGAAATGCATCAACAAGAATCGCTAACATTTTAAAACCTCAGTGGATGATGGTACAGCATCAAAAGCACTGTGGCAAGGGGTGCTTCGGTTCTGCCTGTTGCCTTCACAAATTGTCATTGCTGGCATTTTTCTCCCTGGATGCTGGAAAGTTGCAGCTGCCCCTCGGCAGGATGCTGCTGCCTGTACCCGAAGTGGTGTGGCATGGCGCAGCTGGGGGAGGCGTACAAAATGGCTGCTCAGTGAGCGATAAAAGTTACAGCTAGGATCTCCAGATCCTCCCGCCAGGCCTACCCCGATGGGCTTCATGCACTGAAATGCAGAATTTGCTCCGTATAAGTAACAAAGGAGTTGAGAGAAACAGTGGCAGCATCTGGGGACGTCCAAACACAAGGCAGTGCTCGGCAGCTTGCACGGTGGCGTGGGTGTGGGTACCCTGCTGGCAACCTCACCAGGTGGCGATGCCGCCTCTCCTGTCTTTTCTCAACACCAGAAGAATTTTTTTTTTTTTCTTACGTACCTTATCATCTTACATTACCTTATCGTGGCATGCTAGGATGTTTAATTTTCTAACAGCTCTGGTGTATCCTGTTGCTTTGCTTCTGTAAAGATGCATTTTCTGTGCTAACAAATGTGCGCTTTTGCAGAGGACATCTTCAATGCTTCATCAACCCGAACCATAGCAGTGGCTTTCTCTTCCTTTTCAACCCACGGGCACGAGGCCACACTATGAACCGACTGCACTAATAACTTGTGTTCGGGGGGGAGAAGAGAGGAGACTGCAGCTGAAGTCAGGAATTGTTTGCTTATTCATTAGTTATGAAGAGCCAAACTGAGGTCATTTCTAGCTTGCTGGCCAACGTGCTACTGCTTGCTTCTCTTGAGCTCTCTCTGCAGAGTCGCTGTCTGCATCGCCCCTCTGGCTGTATCTTTTGGGAGGTGAGGCCAGCAACCCACGGAGGATGAAGATTAAATTGCCCCGTATTTTTTTCCAGGAATACAGGAACTTTTTCTGAGAATACAGAAGTGTCTTCTACAGGGGAAGAAATGTGTCCACCTCTCAAAATTGGAGGAGCATCATTCAAAAAGGGTTTGTCTGCATTGCCATGTCAAGAGGGAAATGAGATGGACCACCAGCTGCCTTTAGTATTTTTTTAAATAGAGCAGCTTTTGCAGAGATATTTAAAAATGTGGGGGTTACTTCCTTTTTTGCTGCTTGACAGTGATATGGAAATACCTGAGGAACAGGTTTTAAGAATATTCTCTCCCGCCCCCTGCCCCTTTTTATTTCTTTTTTTATTTTTAACTCTAAAAATGTCAGGTTTGTCTTCCCTGACTCCTATATCTGGAAGATTTGGGGCATGCTTGTTGGGAACAGATGTCAGTTTGTCCCAGTACAAAACCATCTGCGAACAAGCCCTAAGGCTTTACTGTGACATCCCACTTGCTGTTGCTGTTGTCATGTTAATAGCTTTTCAGTCAGATGAGAGTTTTGTAGCCTAGACAGGAACTGAATTTCTCAGGGAGAAAATAACTCCCCAAAAAGAAAAAAAAAAAGAAGTTTTGATTAAAAATGGTTGTCCTGATTTATCTTTTTGCCAGCTTCTATAATAAAGGTTGAAATGATTGGCCATCAGAAATACAGGTGATTTTTCCCTTACTCAGAAGCAAGTTCCTTTCAAATCTGCAGGGGGTATATCATTAACTTCAATAAAAATAGATTACTGGAGCTCTGTGACAATTCCACAAGACTGCATGCACGTAAATAGAGGATTCTGCACCAATTTAAGGTAATACTTGATTATCTTCTGCATGTCATTAGGAACACAGAAATACCGCAAGCCGTACATTTGATCACTCGTTGTTTAACATTTCTGATAACGTGCAAATGCTAGAGGTTAGTGTGATCAACTGATTCGGTGCTGATGGATTACAGCAAGTCTTTCCCAATTCTCCTCAAAGCCAATTGAAATTCCGTTGTTCTGGGGCTTGGTTTAGACTCAAGGGTCTGTAAGTGGAACGTCAGTGGCCAAATAAGACAAAATTCCTGCTAATACTTGGAAAATAATTCTGTCATTTTTGAAAACTTGCTTCTGCGTCTCAGATATAGAGGTGAAACTTGCTGTTTTGAGTTAGTTTTGTCTGGATAGTACAGTAATGTCGGTCTCATAACAGTTACAGCTTGGAAGGGTATTTTCCTAATCTATCGTTTCTCATGTTTAAAGAAGAGCAGCTGCTCATTAGATAAATGGGTACCGCATGCCTGCCCAGTGTCACATCCCTGTGCCCAGAGATAAATGCCTTCAGTTGAAGATGTTGTAGGTTGGATTTTACACCTGCTAAAAATATATTTTGTATAATTTATGTCATGCTTATAACTAGTAAATAAGGCTGTTTTGGCTTTTTTTTTTTAATACAAAAGACCTGAATTTAATTTAAAAGTGACTGTTGCCTATAGTTTTATTTACAGTGCTTTTCAACAGATCCTGGCAACGCCCTTTCGTTGCCACAATTGGGTTCGCATAGTTTGGCAAACCGTCATGCAAATGTGAATGTGAGAGAGAAAACGAAAGTCCGGACCTGCAGGCTACAAAAAGCGAGTCAGCGCAGGTCTGCTTGCTCAGAAGGTTGGCACCCAAATGACAGTTCGGTTTCCATCTTACGCAGTGGAGTAGTAAAAAGCTGTGTATTAACGCAGTGTAGTGCTAACTAATGTAATTTAATTTACATTTTTAGCCTGTGTGTCGTTCTTTCAGCTTCGGTGCAAATGAAACAATTACGGATGGGTAAGCAAGAAGGACGTGCCCATTCATGGGAGCCTTAATGGATCCTCAGATGAGCTCTGGGGAGTGAATTTTGCAGCGGGTGTGTTGCGTTTGTGAAAGGGAGCCAAGGTTTGGGTTTGTAGTGGAGTTGCTACTGCAAGTGGGTGGGATTGGGGTGGGGTTGGAGCCCCTGGGACTGCAGGCTGTGGGGCTCCTGGTGACCTGCCTGTGAGCTGGGAGGGCCTGTCACTGCCTCTCACGGCTGAGGTAAGGTCCAGGTGATCTCCAGGGCACACGTGGGTCTGGTCTGAGGACTGGTGGCGTTTTGCAGTAGTTAAATTTTGACAAAGCCAGAACTGCCCTTCGAGAAAGGGAAGGCAGGGGAGAGGTGCTGTGCTTGTGCCTTGTAGCACTGCTTAGTGAATGATGTACGTGAATAAAACAGCAGCAGGGAAGACGGCATTTATGCATCAGCTTGACCAAGGGGATTTTAATCTCTTACGGTGCATCCCACAAGCAGCCGGGCTCTGAAGCACCTGTAGGGGAGCACTTCAGTGCTGAAGAGGGGAAGAAAGGAAGGAAGGAAGGAAAGAACATGAAGATAACACTTACAATGTCTAAGTCACTGTGGTTTCTAAGGTGTCTGCTTTATTTGGACTGCTTGCTCAACATTTCTTGTGGTACTTTGCATTATACCAGTACTTTTCAATGACATTAAGTGCAGCACATTGGGATTCAATGGTAAAAACAGGATTTCCGTTCATTTGGTATCATTCCCCGCTCCCCCGTGAACCAGATTTGATTCTGGACAAATGTAATGATTTATCCATTAAGTTGCTGAAACCATAATCTGTGTGTGTGTTGCATTGCATTTGTTTTCTTAATTAATTTATGCAGGTGCTGAATGCTGAGCACTGAGTCAGGCTGCTCAGAGCTACCTGTTACTATCTCCTTTATAAATATGTGTGGAAAAGCCAACTTCTGAAGGGGATAGTTGCAAGACAATGTTAGAACAGAACATTTGCTGCCCTGGCAGCAACAGTGGCAACGAAATGTGGTATTAAACAGATGCTTTGGACTACTTTGGCTTCCTGTCTGCAGTATTCCCATCATAGCATCCCCAGAGGCGAGGGGGTGGGAGAGGGAGTGCTTTGATTACAAGGATTGCTAAAAGCCAGTAAGATGAGGAGGATGCCTCCACTGCAAGGGGATTTTTAGAAAGGTCTCCTTCCCCCAGGCTTGTTTTGTGGCCACGCAGTCTTCAGCAGGAGCAGGGCAGCGAAGTGCCTCGGTCTGTCCTGGTCTCTGCTCTCAGCTCGGGGTCCTGCTGCCTTGGAAAGGGCAGTGGTGGGTCCAGCCTCCGTGTGGGACTGCTCTTGCCATCCGGCCTCACAGGTGTGGTGGTGGCAAGTTTTAGCTGTGGGAGCAGAGGAGGAAAGGATCTTCTGAAAAGTGACTTGACCAGCTTAGAGTTCATATGCTGGTCGGCGTTTCACCTGCGTTGCTGGTCAGAGGGTTGGGTGGAAATCCAGGAACTCCTTGCTGCTCTTCCAGAGGGATGCCAGATCTTGCTCAGCCTCTCCCCAAGCACTTCCAAAGAGTGAAAGACAACTGACTGCAGAAAAGTGGTGTCTACTTGAGAAGTTTAAAAACTTGGGTTTTGCCCAGTAATTGGTAAAAATGCCTAGCTTCATATACATTAAAAGTTATCTGTCCTCTAAATCTTTTTCTGAGGGAGGGTTATAATGGTGATGCTCTCCGATGGGTCATCCAGGTGGGAATCCAGCCTTTTAAATTTCTAGAGCATGTTGTGCTTGGCCTTGACATTTGAAATGTTGCCGTAAGAGTACAGGCTGTCATTTTTAGATATGTTTTATTCCAGTTAACAGAACTGGCAGATTTAATTTATGCTATAAGCAACTCTGATTCCTATCCCAATTTCTGAAAGAAAAAATTGCTGATGGTGTTCAGGGACACACATTATGTGTAAGATAAGTGTAGGTTAGTGCTGGGCTTACACCCATGTACGATGCTGCTCAGTGGGACAAACGTGGTCAGGCACAGGCGCTAACAGTATCTGTGTAGAACTGGGCAAAGCACACAGCGCAGAGTTACTGGAGTTTGTGCCAGCTGTGGGAAGACTGGTGATAACTTCATGTTAGTAGGTTTTATACCAGGAGAGGTCACATGCCAATGTTTTTTAAAAAATATCTGATCTGGGTAGGAGAGTTTATAGCAGCCTGGTACCCAGCACCGCACTGCTGCAGCATGTTTGATCCCGCCTGAGAAGCTGTGAAACAGGCTGTGCATAAACTGTCTTCTGAACTGCAATTTCAAGGAAATTGCAGCTTGCTGAAGGTCAGAGAGCAGGGCCGGGAATGGTATACAGATTTTTTTTGTTGTTGTTATTTGTTTGGGAAAAAGAGAGCTTGAGAGCAAACACACACAAGCAGCAAACAAAGGAAGCCTTTGCTTTGCCAAATGTCTTGCTCGTTAAGAACATCGGCAATGAGATGCTCTTGAACTGGCATCCATCTCCTGCCTTGGGGGGAAAAAACAGTCTCTGTTGTTCCTTAGTGGTGTCTGTTTTACAAACCTTTTGTTTTTATACCCTCAGTTGTAGGCTGATTGGACCGATTATTCTGTATTTGGGAAGGTGCCTTTGAGCAATCTCAGCAGACATTAATGTTGGCCTGAGGATAAAACAACCTCCTCCCCCTTGAGTAGAGGATGTTGCTCTGAACCCAAAAGTGTGGTGTTCTCCTCCGGCTCCTGTTCAGAGGGCGATGGCAGCGTAGCACAGTCCCCGCAGTGACATTCACCCCTCCCTTTGGGTAGGTATGCGCTATGTGGCATGGTTGGCCTATGTACATTTCTTCAGATTTTATTAAAAATGTTTCTCTTGTACTTTATCCAAGTGCAAATAACGTATTAATGAAGGTCTCCATAGCTGAAACGAATTCAGTGGGAAATCCTGTGGCTGATCTGACCACAAGGAAAGTTTTATCTTCATTTGTCTTTCTTCCCTTTTGCCTCTTACTTCCAGTATCTAATTGCTGTTCCATGGTTCCTGGCACTGGTGGTTAAAGCTGAGAGCTGATTTCTTTTTTATTTTTATTTTTAATATCTTTTGGCATCTATAGGCTGAAAGTCAGGACATGGAGAGACCAGAATTTAAAGGAACTTTGGGCTGCTTTGAGCATGTTCTTCGTGGAAATTGGATTTCATTTCAAGTTTTAGGTACAGGATAGTTTAAGATAATTTGAATCTGGATAATTTAAAAGCTGCTTTTCTGTAATGATTCCAGGAAGAGAAGGCACTGGGTTACGAGTCCCATTTTTGGAACCGCTGAGCATCTGAAGCCATTCTCATTCATTTCAGCAGAAGTTCAGATATATTTCCCCAACCATCTTTTTGAAGGTGCTCCCCTTGGTCTCGCTTCCATTTCACATAATGTATTTCACATAATACCGGTGTATATCATCTTCTCTGGCTGTATTACTGTCTTGAATCCATTTACTGGAATTCTTGTGCTTTCTTTTCAAGCATTTACTGCTAACCACTAATAAATCTGGAATGTATTGGGACTTGGTGGGATGTTGGGCTTTCCAGGATGAAACTTCATTGTTTCCCGTTACAGGCTGTGGCTGGCAATTGCCTTCCCCTCCCTCCCACCCTCCGTCGTCTGAAGTCCTCTCTTACTGCACCAGCTTTTTCTACCCGAGCTGTCCCTGCTCATTGCCACCTCTGTCCCTCCTTCCGGCGGGTGTCTCTTCCCAGGGTGGTCCTGCTGGAAAACGTTCCCGCAGTTGCTTCTGCCTGGGGGGCAGAAGGCTCCTTGCACAGGCTTGCTCAAATCCCATCTGAACCGCTCCATCTGCAGTGACTGCAAGAAGTTTAAGTAACTTGAAGTGACTCAAAAGAGCAGCCAGGGGCCCAGCATGAAGTATAAGATTTGAAATAAATCAAGAGTACACCCAAAATCGCATCTTTTACTGAATTCTCTTTTTCACCCATCTTTGTTTTCATTTTAAGCATTTAGGATGGGAAGTGTCTTTTCAGATTTCTGTAACTGCCCAGTGTATTTTGAAGGTCTCAACGTAAACAAAGAGTAGTCAAAAATGTGTCTCTTAAATCTCTAGTTGTAGCAGACGCCAGCATTAAGTAGCAGGTTTCATCAGCCGCAGTCTGGCCGACTGTCTCTTCCCGAGTTTTATGTTCGAAGTCGTGTGGGAATGAAAGATGACAAAAAGCCTCCGCTTTTCTCCCGATGGCCCCTGCTCACAGGTCACAGCATGTCAGAGCTGCAGCCCCACTGCAGTGATGGGGTGGTACCCGGGGCGAGGCGGGGAGCGGGAGGCACGGGAGATGCTGCGGGGAGGTGGGAGTCCACCGAGCTCCCAGCTGCCGAGCATGGTTTTGTCTTTTTTTTTTTTTTTTTTTTTTAAATAAAAACTTCCTCTGCAGGTTTTTTTTTCCCCTTCCCCTTAAGTTGAGGGTACCCAAATTGTTTTTCCATGTGTGGTTACAGATGAAAATGCTTTTCTTCCTCTTTTTCTTTCTGTCAAAAGAACTAGTGGAAAATTTTTTGAGTATTATTCAAAGACCTTTATTTTTTTTTCCCCTAGGCTTACTCTTTACTTTGGACTGATGCCTGGTTTTTCAGTAGCAGATCAGAGCTACCAAAAAAGGTGTCTGCTAGACAAGCAAAGTAACTTTTTAAAAATTAATTTGGTACTCTTTTCATACATCAAGATTGATAATTGTATGTTTTTGGCATTGCCATGATCTAAAAATGGTAGTAAAATAAAGATCCCTTGGGCTGGCACTTTTTTACTGTCGTGAATGAATTCTGTTATGGGCTGTGTTCAAAATAACTTGGCATCCTTGCAGCTCTGTATTACTTAGAAAGCAAGAAAGTAAATTTTGGAAGTAACTTCTTTCTATTATTAGAATATCTAGTACACAAAATTAATGTTTACTTTTTGTTAGGCACAACATCTGGGGATTTTGGTTTCTTCTGCTAAATCTTATGTTCAAATTAGGGTGGTGATGGTTATTCTTAAAGAAGTACATCAGCTTTTTTTGGAGCCGTATGGCAGCAGTATTTTCAAATGAGTTCTTCGTAAGTTTTGAGTGTTTATGTAAGTCCCAGGTTAAAGCACATTTCCTCTAGGGCTTACGTTTTCCTCATCTATCTTTATTTCCTATCATTATTTTAAACGTGTAACTTACTGTAAAGGAATGAATTAAGGGAAAAAATAAGCATATAATTCTAATACAAGTTCTGGTACTGCCCTTATTCTTCTACATTTGCCCTATTTTACACACAAATAAAAGTGACCTGTACCTTACCTCACACCTGACGTTAAGTTAATATTTCTATTGATTTATATGCTGAGTACTTGATGTGCTACTGAACTTCATGACTTGCCATTTTTATAGGAGTTAGAAGTAAATGGAAGTAGAAATGGGAATGCCTGTTGTCAGAGGAAGCACAAATGACGTGCCAAAAACCCCCTGCAGATTAGTACTGACTTTAGACCTCTGTTTTTAACTGCTTGTTAAGGGTACACCATTATAGTAATTCTTTAGCTGAACATGATTATTTATATGCATAACACACTTCATATGCAACCCGTATTTAGATTGCTTCTAGGATCCCTGTGAATGCTCCTTCTTCACATTCTTTCATGAAGGGTGTGTGTCCACAGAGGCTTTAAAAATTATTTTTAAGGGAAAAAAATTCTGAGAAATACCACACCTTCTTGCTCCAAAGAACCCTTGTGCTGTTTTTCTTTTGGTTATGTTTCTTCTTGTTTTCTTTTTGCTTCCTGAGATGTATGCTACCTTAAAGGTGCCCTGGAGTATTTGATGGTGGTACTGGCATAAGAGCCTGCATGATGGGCAGATACCAGGGAGCAGACAACAGTTGATGTGTCCATATCCCTCTTGAATCAGTGGTGACTTGTACATGGGATCATCCTTAAAGTTAAACCTAAAAAATCGTCTCCTTTAAATCCAAACAAGGATGGTTATCTCAGTTTATCCAAGTCAATTTGAAACAGCTCTTAAACCACTGCAGTCTTCATGTGTGAACAAATGCACTTCTGTGGCTGTTCATGTGTCCTTCATTTTTGCCATTAACCTTTCCCCAGCAGAGCTCGCAAGCAGAATTTTTGCTTGTGGTGGCTCCCTGACCAGGTATAACTGCAGAAGGGTAAGACTTGATCTGATCCTTATTTTAGTCCCCATCAAGGAGAGCAGGCTGTGGCAGGGCTTGGATGAACATTTTGGAGAAGACTAGGTGAAATAAAAAAGGGAATAGGGGGCGTGCAAAGGTATGACCTCCTGCTACCCCGCTGTAGTCTTCATTTCCTATCTGCTTCGTCATTTGTCTGTAAATCTCTTCAGCTGGCATCAGACTGAGCACTTGGGTTTCAACAGTTGTCTGCTCGCTGTCGATATGCGTCCTGCTTCTGGCACCAAGTGGCCACTGTCACCATATTATCTGGCACAGTGGTCTCCAAAGGGGAGGTGCGTGCACAGGACGATGCATTGGGGTGCAGGAAGAAAATATTAGGACTTCTGTAGTACACGCACATAACTTATAAATAAAGATACATATATTGGGCGTGCGTGCTCAAAAGTTTTTACTGATAGGGGTATATGATCAAAATAGTTTGGAGACCACACCTCTAGCAGATGGAAAATCAGTTCTTTCTTTTTTCCCCTTATTTGCCCCCGATTATGGCTCTGCTAAATTCAGCCCTCCACAAGTACAGCTTCCTCCCAGCTTTTGGACACTGTGTAATGAAATTAATCCCCCAGGTAACTCAGCTGAATACCACCCCTTCTCCAAGCAAAGACGTAAATGAAGGGGTCTGGCTGAAGGGGAAGCATGCTTGCAGCCTGCCTCTCCAATGCAACTAATTGAAATGCATCCACGTGATCTCTTCCTTTTGATTTGAGTGGGAGCTGGTTGGTTTCCCAGTGCAGGCAAAAGAGCTGTTTTCTTCTAAAGTGAAACGCCTGATATCTGACGCTCTATTTATCGGGGCTGGTTAAGGGAAGGAAAGGCAAAGTGGCACAGCTGGGCAGCAGGGTGACTGAAGCAGGGAGGGTAGCAAGCGTGGTGCCAAAATTTGCAGGGCAGGCGGGGAGCAGCAAATGCGGAGGCGAGCTGACTCAGGCGGCATCCCTACCCATCCACCCCGCTGTGCCTCCGGGCCCAGATTTCTCCCGTCCTGCCGCTCCTTTTCGCTTGGAACAGTGCTTCCCTGCCCTCTCTGAAAAAGCAGGAGCTTGCCAAGGCACTTTGGAGGATGGTGGAGCACAGCAGCGGCAGCGGGGTCCTGCTCCCGGCAGCAGCCGGACGAGCTTCAGGTGAATCCGCAACTTCACCCTGTTTGGAGTTACAAACGTGGGTTCGTGCTAATGGCCCCCGTGTGGGTGCCCAAGTGGGCGGCTGGCACAGGGGAAGCGATTCACTCCTCTTTGCGCCGCCTGGTGTAAACACTTAGGCCAAGGAGTAGGGAAAAGGAGTGGGACAGATGGACAGGTGGACATCCCCTGTCCAGCTGTGTACCCAGCCAGTGCTTTCAGAGCCGGGTCTTAAATGCCAGAGCCCCCCAGCCTGGCTGGCAGAGAGGCTGCAAATCCAACTGAGGTGGGACTGTGCCGCTAATGAACGCTTTGCTCATGAGCTTGAGAGCCCTGAAGTCCTTTCCTTTTGCTTGAGTTTTAACTATTCTGCTTTTTTTTCCTTTCTTTATAACTAAACAGCCTTTCTGCTAGAGCATATGTCCAGGCTCCAGGTGGGCTGAGGTGAGGATGCAAGCCCAGAGCAGGATTTGTTCCCCTGTGCCATACCCTTTCCTACTCCTGGACCTTTGATAAATGGTGTTGTTCTGTCCCAGCTGCACGGCTGCCAGCTGAGCCCCACACCATGTCCCTGTCTCACAGGAGTGCTTGAGGGCAAATAGTTTAAGGACCCTGAGATGCTCAAAGACTAGAGTCAGATCTGTACACAGTAGAAGGAAGCAGCCAGTGGAGGACTGGTATGTAAAGAGGTTAGTCATCTGGGGAATGGGTCCCTGCCTTGACACCCCCTTCTTCCTACCTGAAATAAGCAAAATCAGGTAAAACTGCAAGAGGAATACAATTCTGGGGGTTATAGTGTGTTTAATATTCCACAGGTGGAATTGCAAAAAAAAAAAAAAGGCATTGATGCTAAATTAATGCATTATAATTTATTATTCAGTACTAAGCAGCAGGGTGATTGAACTTGATTTATAATGAAAGTGTTTTTGTTTCCCCTTAATGATTGCTTTGGTTACAGCCGGAAGAATGGTGTAGTACCTTAGGTTATCCTGCAGATATGACTGCCCTGCTTTGCTGTAAGGTGGCCCAATTTTTTTTGGCGGTGGGAGGGAGAATCAAATGATGGTGCCAGCTTGGAAAGTTATTGCATAGCTACTGTCACATAAACCAGAATTAATTGCAAGAGCTTTGCAGTATGTGCAGTATGTGTACAAGCTGGCACTCTTAGCGATTGCCAGTAGCAATTATGCCACAGCTTTATGCTTTTAAGGTCAGACACAAGATTTTAATGGTGAGTGATTACTGATAAGTTTTTTTGGTTTTATCTTCCGTATCCTTTTGCTTCTTACTGGCTTAAACATGCAGCACACGCTCCTGCCTCTCTGTTGCTGCATATGATGCTGCACCTTCCTGCTGCACTACTGTAAAAGCACTGATACGGAAAATAAGTCCCTGGATAAGCCAGTGGGTGAGAGGAGGAGGGTGCTGAGGAAGGATGGGAAGGTGGGCAGGGACCAGCAATCTCCCTGGGTGATGGAAGGGGAGCTGGATGAGATGCTGGGATGACTTCTGCAGATGCATGACCCCAGTGCTGTTGACCTGAAGGGGTGGAGGAGTTCTTGAGGGTTACTGCACTGACATGCAGGACAGACATGTGGACTAGAAAGCACTGTCCCGTGAATAAAAGTACTTCAGGCCTTCAGAAAGCAATGCTGCAGGTATTTCCAGTTGGTTAGAAAGTCCCTCTGCTTGGAGAAGATGAATTCTTATACAAGTCTTTGCACTCTTCATTTTCTCTGCCTCCCAAAATAGGGTGGGAGAGGAAAGCAGCATGGTGGGTGAGGTGGGAGGGTGAATGGTGAGCACAGAAGTCATCGGTGCTACACATATGGTAATGATTTCTGTTGCTTCTGCAGTATACAGATATGCCTACCAGTAATAAAAAACTTCAAGGCAGTTTCATGTTGAAACATAGATTTATTCAAACTGGGGACCCAGCTGATAATGTGAATGAAGTCCAATAATCAAAACAGTTATTCATAGGTGGGATATTTGAATCAGAGAGCCTGCAGCCTCTTTCTGAGGCTTTAAAGTACTTTTGCAGTCTTGTGAGAGATTGTATTGAGAACACCTGAAATTTTAAAGGGTGACTCACTGTATTTTCCCCTCCAAACAATTAAGCTGTTTCACTGAGCTCATCTTCACTGGTCTGATATGTAATAACTTGTTTTTCCCCTCTGCTGCTGCCTAAATTTATTCCTCTAGCGTTGTTGTTAAATGTGAACCTTTTTATTGATTTATTTTTGTTAATGCTACAGTCGATCAGTAACCCAGAAGTTTGTAGCTGCACGGAGGATTGCCACAGATAAGAGTAATTCCATGCAGCTCCTTAATCTGGGCATCGAGCAAACTGCTCTCAAATCCAGTCTTTGCAGCGAGCAGTTTTTTCTGAGTTTTCACTCGGGTTGGGGCAGGCATTTATGCCTCAGCTCTCTCTTCTGCTCCGTGGTCCAGCCCTGACTGGGTGGGCAAGCCCAGACAGGCGTTATCTCATCTGAACCTTCAGCCAGAGCGCTGTGAGGTGGCTGTGAGATTCAAAGACAAAGTTCTGAACCTTCAGCCAGAGCGCTGTGAGGTGGCTGTGAGATTCAAAGACAAAGTGAATGTCCCCTGGTGCCGTGGGTGCCCTGACCTTCCTCACAAGCGGAGCCGCCGCCATTGTCTTGCAAAGTCTGGGGAGTGGGGCAAGCCCTTGCAGTGCCCTGGTGGGACACTGGCAAGCAATCCAAAGTTATTTGGTATTGCTGGGAGGAAAGGCGGAAAGGAATAATTTATAATTTATATACTTGACTCCTGATGGGTGAGACAGTGGGGAGCAAAAATGGTCCTATTGGACGTGGAAGCGTTTCTTGAATCGGAAGCATGAACGCTGGGAGGGAGAGGGCTCGGAGGGAAGCAGGGGCTTGGAGGGAGGCAGGGCAGCCAGCGGCGGCCAGCTGGCCCCGGGTCTGCAGCAGCGCACCTGGGAGGGAGATCCCTGGTCCGCTGCCAGCGAGTTCGGGAGGAAAACAGCTACCGATGGTGTTAGTCAGAGTGTGACTGCTGAGTGCTGTTCAAAGAGCCGCCGCGCTGTAGGAATGATAGGTTGGGCGTTATCTCATTTCCCCTTTCACATAACCCCCGGGATGGGGGAGACCATTAATGAAACCCTGGTGGTGAACAGAGCCAGAACCAGGCTGAAAAGTGTAAATAATTTCTCACAGGAGATTTATCTTTTGGTCCTTTTGTACCATTCCGCAGGCATAACCTTCCAGTTTGCGTTTTGTTTATTTTCCCCTGGCTGTCACTGTTCCTGTTTAATCCTTAAAGATAATAATCTGCAGTAATAATGGTGAGGAAGGCTGCTTTTCTCAACATTAATGTCAAACACAGTGTGATACAATTTCTGCAATATTTTGGTGTAATCCTATGCGCAAGGTGCCAGCAGTAGTACTGAATAGTTCAGAGACTGCTGTAATGCTCATTAGGGATGCTTTTTCAGAGCTCATGTAAGAGGCCCCAGAAGGCATGCAGAAGAGTGAACACGGTACTTACGTTTGAAAAAGGTGACTGTCCTGGTTTCAGCTGGGATAGAGTTAATTTCCTTTCTAGTAGCTGGTATAGTGCTGTGTTTTGGATTTAAGATGAGAATAATGTTGAAAGCACACTTATGTTTTAGGTGTTGCTGAGCAGTGCTTACACAGAGTCAAGGACTTCTCAGCTTCTCATAGTGCCCTGCCAGTGAGAAGGCTGGAGGTGCACAAGAAGCTGGGAGGGGACACAGCCAGGACAGCTGACCCCAACTGACCAAAGGCATATTACATACGATATGACGTTATGCTGAACAAAAAACTGGGGAGGTTGGCTGGTGGGGTGGCAGCTGCTTGGGAACTGGCTGGGCATCAGTCAGCGGATGGTGAGCAGTTGCATTGTGCATCACTTGTTTTGTATATTCTTTTATCATTATTATTATTATTTTCCCTTCCTTTTCTGTCCTATTAAATTGTCTTTATCTCAACCCACGAGTTTTACCTTTTTTCTGATTCTCTCCCCCATCCCACTGAGGGGGAGCGGGCGAACGGCTGTGTGGTGTTTAGCTGCTTGCCAGGTTAAACCACGACAGTGGCAAAAATAGGCTGCTGGAGAATTAAAGCCCAGTCAGCCTAACTTTGATCCCTGAATGCAGCTAATAGTCAATATATAAACACTGAGTAGTACAGCATTAAAAAAGCAATGTGGATTTCTAAGAACAGATCATTTCAAAGCAGCCAATTTTCCAACTCTGACAGATGAGCATGCCTCATAAACAGAAGGGAGAGAATAAACCAAGGGTATCGGCCGATGCTGTCTCGCACAAAATTTCATAAGCGAACAAGAGAGAGAGGCTCTAGAATTAGAGCCACTGTGGTTAACTTTGTTGGAGCACAAGCCCTGCAGCTTCTCTTCGTGTATCCACCCCTCCTCTCTTGGCACTGGTTTGTTGCTGTCCTAGAGCATTCACAGAAGTGCTGCTGCTACCTCCTCCTGTTCCGTCATCGTCCCCTTGCAAGATGTCTTAGTTTGGACTCAGTGCTAGGTTTCACTGCTGTTCGCCTTGTTCAACAGAAGCACATAGCAGTTTGGAAATAGAAGTGTGGGGAAGGGTGGAGCTGCTTGAAAAGAAGCATTTGGGCAGGAATTCTTGTTTTGACACAGAGCCACCAACAGGACCCCCCCACCAGGATCTTCCTGACAGCCCCTTGCGGGAGTTCCCCCTTTCCCACTTGGCATTCAATAACTTGATCAGTGACCTGGATGCCGGAGTTGAAAGTTGGCTTATGAAGTTTGTGGGTGTCCTTGACTTGGAGGAACCTTGGGGGGCACAGGAGATGAATTCAAAATGACCTTGGCAGGCTGGAGAGAGGGTCCACGATAAAGAAGTTGAAATTTCGCAAAGAGAAGTGCTGAGGGTTGTACTTGTGAAGGAGAATTCAAATGATCATGCGCTGGGCCATTTGGAGGATGTGTTGAAAAGACTTAGGATGTCTTATGATGTGCTTGCACAGAAAAACAGATATTGTTTTGGAAACGTTACATGTAAAATATAAAGGAGGGTCGACCTAGATTTTTTTGAAGAGACTGTGTATTCATTACTGAAAAAGCCTGAGAGCCATTGTCCTGCCAGAGAAGGATAACACAGAGGCCTTGTTAAAGCCAAAGTACTTGAAGAAGATTGGAAAGAGTGCAGCAGCTGCTGGCTGGTGCCTGCTGCTTTACTGAAACCTAGGATCAGGGTTGCGTCCATGGATGGCAAATCTATTTTGGTTGTGAGTTAATGCGTCTGTAGTCTCTGTAAGTGAAATAGGAGGAATATGGTAACCCTACCCAGGAATTAGGATCACTTTTTTCTCTGAAACATTTCCTCCTCCTGTGTGCTCTCCTGCCAGAAAGGAGTTGGGTGCAGTGGGGTAGGTAGGTGAAGTTAGAGGTCCTGAAACGGGACCCGTGCCTTGACATACCCTTGATGAGTGTGTGTCAGTTTGGGATGAGAAGTGCCCATGGCTGTGCTGTCTGCATGCCACAGGGTATGCGCGTCTCCCCGCATGTCAGGATGCAGACTGCAAGGAACCATCCAGCCACGCTGGGCAACACGTAGCCCTGCTGTTTGTCTTCCTCCGTTACGGCAACGGCAGAGGCGGAGGCTGGGGAGAACGGCAGGGATCATGTCTTCCCTTTCTGGCCATGAGGATCCTGGGGTTAGGATCTGGTCAATGTGGCTTTGGACTCCGCAGATGAAATTATAACAGTAACCAGGACCGTGGGCAAAACAGATGAACATTAGTGTCTTTTGGGTTCTAAAAGTAACTGGGGAGTAATGTTTATTGGTTTTGGGGCAAATTCCATTGTTTTAACTGCTGAACAATAGAAATGCCGCTTTCACTTCTTCCAGCAGTATGCCAGCAGAAAGGTCAAGCCTTTCTGCCATTATTTCTAAGCATGTTAGAGGAGAGGAAGCTTTTGACAGCTGCCAACATCAAATACTTCCTGTGATCAGCCGCTGCGACTCCAGTCCCACAGCGCAGTAGGTGTGCTGTCTGCTTGTGCCGAGCACTCGAGTCCGTGCAGTCTGCTCCTGCTCCCCTCAGCCTGCAGATGCCCCTGGGCCCAGGAGAGGACACTCGGCAAGGAGAGTGGGTCTAGCCGTGGAGCTGGTGTTTCCCATCACTTCTTGCCGAGGGGCCTTCGGCCAAGCACTGGCAGCTCATCCCAGAGCATCGCTCCAGGCCTGTCTCAGGCGTAGCAATGGCACTTTTGAAAAAGTTGTGTTTAAATATTGCAGTGAGTTCAACTGGAGAGACATGACTGTCTGTCCTCTTGTCAGTTGAGAGCAGGAGATTTTTTTTTTTATTGGTGCCATTTCATAGAATCATAGAATGGTTTGGGTTGGAAGGGACCTTTAAGGGTCATCTAGTCCAACCCCCCTGCAGTGAGCAGGGACATCTTCAACTAGATCAGGTTGCTCCGTCCAACCTGACCTTGAATGTTTCTAGGGATGGGGCATCTACCACCTCTCTGCGCAACCTGTTCTGGTGTTTCACCACCCTCACTGTGAAAAATTTCTTCCTTATTTGAATGGCTGCGATTTTGACTTGTTGCCTGAACCTGAGCCAGGCTGGTTCGGCGGTCCAGCTTTGATTTAAGTGAATTTGCCGTTAGCTTTCGGTGACCTAGGGTTAGCTGCTTTGAACGGCGGCTTTGATGACACGGAAAGGCAGGACTGCAAGGGAAGCCTCTTCTTCCCCCCCCCGCTTTCCTTCTTTTGAACAGGCTGCGCCTTTTTACGACCTGCGGGGAGAGCGGCGGGCAGGGCTCGGCCTGGCAAGGAGGGCGGCAGCGGCACGTTTCGGGAGGGGGTGTTGTGAAGACGGGATCGTGGCTCACCGGCTCCGCCTGCCGATGGGCCCGG
>VYZW01024761.1:2537-60866 GCA_013401315.1 Balaeniceps rex | reverse complement strand
CTCCCCCTCCCTCCTCCCCATCCCGCAGGGTTACCTGCTGCTGCCAGCCTGGCCCGAGGGGACGTGTCTGCCAGTCCTGTGCCGGTTGTCTGAGTGCAGGACGCCTACGCTGAGGGAACGTCTCACTTTTGCTGAAATGGAGAGATGCTTCTTGCATCTTGCTGCCTTGTGCTGGTGCTCACTGGTCCTTTGCTCTGTGCCAGCTGCATTCACTAACCCACCCCCCAAAACCCCATCTTATGCTGGTTTGGCAGGCTGCGTTGGCTGGGAGAGGGCTCTTGTGAGAGCAAGAGATGGTCTAAAAGGAGGGTGGTGCTTCTTGCGGCTGGGGTGGAGGTGAGGGGAGGAAGGAGTGTGGTGGTGGGGGGAAGGAAGAGCAGCGGAAGACGAGAAAAGGAACTAGGCTTTGCCCTTTCAGTGGTGGTGAGCTCCGAGGTCAGCTCAGTCATCTCATGTGTACACTCTCAGCAAATTGGAACAGCTGAGGCATGAGTACGTGTTTCCTTCTGCTTATTTTGCTCCGGGAATGGTGATCTCAGGGGTGGCAGGGCAGACAGCTGCAGGGTGTGACTGTCTGGCTTCTCTGCCAGCTGCCGGCAGTGTGGGCACCTCAAAGATCTCCTTGCGGAGGGTTACGCAAGCTGCCTGAAGCAGGGAGAAGGACACAGACCTGGCCAGGAGCTGTAGAGCATTGAGCAGCCGTGGGGATCTGTCTCCACCCATGTAGTGCTGTTCTGGTTCATGCTGGCCTGCTACAGGAGCAAAGAAAGATACTATGGGAAATGTGGGTCTGAAGCAACAGTTCCCCCCTGTAGTCAACCTTTGCTTGACACCAGTCTAATTTCATGCCTAGCTCAGGTCCAGCCCCTCTCCTCTGCCTCCAGAGCTTCATCATCACCGCAGCTCCATGGCTACTGCTCCATCTTCTGCTGGTGCTGGAAGCCCTGGCACCAGGACCAAGCTGATGGGCTTGGCTGGACCGTGTGACTTTGTCTAGAGCTGTTCATGTGGCTTGGTGCTGCACTTCCCCCAGCACCCACTCTGGGCGACCGCAGACAAGATTTGACAGTGTTTATGAGCCCACGTGGTCTCTGTGGGGCTGGCCTTGTCCTGCTCTCCTTGGCCGTAACTTTGTTCACAAGTTTTCTTTTAGCACAGCTCTTTTGGAAAAAGGGTTGGTGATACAATAGGGCCAACTACTGCGAAGTGAAGAAAACTGAAAAACATAGTTTAGCCAGGCCAAACTGTTAATAAGTGACTCAAATGTGCTTTAAAAAGTGTTAATTGAAGAGTTAATGCTTGTTTTCCTAGTTCCCTTTTAACAGATGCTTATTGGCATTCTCCTTGAAGTCTTGTGGCCTTTACAGTCATCATGAATCAACAAACTGTCCTTGCCTTCCTATAAAAGTGGAACTGCCAGCATATGAGCAATATATGAAATAAGATGCATCGCAATACCAAGCGAGGACTCTCTTTCATTCTGTATAGCAACTGGTTTATTGTGATTTTCTTCATCCTTGAGAACAAACTGCTCTTACCTTGACATTTGCCACGTTATTTTGAGAGACAAAGCCATAGTGCGTTCTTTCTCCTAGGTTAGTAACTGTTCAGTGATAAGTTTAATACAACTTTGCTGCTCTTTTTGTACTTGAAGGGCCTTCGCAGGAAGAGATAAGAAGTTCAAATGAGGAAGCACTATGCAGCGGTATAGGAAACAGCAGCTTGGAAAGATAACTTACATTGTTAATTTGTTCACAGAAAAGGGTTAGCGATAATGTTAAGTGGCCTGAAGACAGAAATAGAAGGAGCAAGAAGCTGGATGTAGAGATATGGTAGAGAAGGGGAAGCAAAAGGCTCTGTTGGTATGGCATAGCATTTTTTGGTGCATATGGTGAAAGCAGGTAGGAAGGATTAACGAGATGCATGTGCATTGTCTGCCAAAAATCTTGTAAGAAGGGAAGGTATTGTGCACCAGACTTCACCAAGCTGCATTTAATATTTTGAATATTGCAGATAAATACACTACAGTGCATTGAGTACAGTTTTAAATATCTGAACAGAGAAGATTTCTGTACTGCCTTTAGGGTCACTGTCAAATGCCAGCACAAATGCCACGTCTGAAAGCAGCACATGTTTCTCCGTTAAATGCTGCTGTAGACCTGGGGCTGGCCCTGCTTGGGAGCGTGGAGGGCAAGTAGTCATGTTTTCACATGATGTATTTGCTTTTAAGTTGTGTCTGTCCATGAACAGATGAATTAATAAATACCCTTCCAAGTGACCAAGAAAAAAATACGTGTTTTCTTGAACTCCTTTATAAACTCTACAAGCATACTTTGCAACCCCTATTGCCAGTGAGTGGTAAAATAGTGTTAGGAGGGTTAGGTATTTGTGATTAGGAAATACTAAACCTTTAAAAATTGTTTGGCTCGCTCTGTCCGAGGCACTACTTACACGGAAGAAAGCTGCCTTTAAATGGATTGCATGATATAGGAAAACTGCATTTTCGTATTTTTTTTCTTTGTAACCAGAAGCAGGCCGAAAGGCACGTTATTAAGAGTGTGCAGGGGAAAATGCTGGTGGGTAGATTTACACTTGTAGGTGGCCTGGAGCCATACTGCTGTACGAGCAGAGCTGGGAACAAGTTCTGCCTGAAGGCCTGTCCTGTGTGTCCCCTGCGGAGGTCAGGTTGTGGCTTGGTTTCTCTGTTCCCATCGCTGGGGGTGAGGAAGTTTTAGGCTCCACTTGGTACAGCTCTGATTGTGTAGCAACTGGTGGGGAACATTGTCGATCTTGAGGATGCTGCTGCTTTAACCTGCAAAGGATTGCCCGGGGCCTTTGAAGAAGCATGCAAGGGATTCAGACTGCTTTAGGAAAACTGAGTTTGAGCCTCTGTCCACACAAGAGAGATGCAGCTCAACTCCTGTTTGGTCGTGAAGGTTGATCTCCCTGGCCTGCTGTAGGAGGTGGTGGTTATTTTCTGTTCCCAGTCGGTCTTTGCCCTGTGCTGAGGCTGTCAGACATGGCAGTGGTCTTCCAGGAGATGGAGAGTGAATCTGGCTGCCTTCGTCTCAGAAAAGAAAATCAGAGGGTATTGCTCCTTTCTCAGCAGGTGGGAGGGTGGGGAGAGAGTCTTCCCCCTCCCCTTGGCATTGACAGAGGTGCTTGCGGTGGGGTAGGGTGGCCCTGCGTGGCTGTTCACTGCTCACCGGTGACTCCAGAGGTTGCTCTTCCCAGGTAGGGACCTGGGACCCTGTCACACTCGTTGAGATGTCTGAGGTTATGTGCACAGAGTTGTCACCTGGTCCTTTTCTCTCTGTCCCCAGAATAACAGTGTAAAAAGCCGCAAGTTAAGGTATACCTCCAGAGGGACTGAAGTTGTTACAATCATCTTCAGTCTCTGGAATATCAGGAAATTTGTAAGATGAAAACACCTCAATGATCCCAAGAAGTGGATCTACAGCTGTTGGCTCTTCCCTCTCCAGGTTTTTGTACTTTTTGTCATTTAAAAAATACTGATGGTATAACTAAAGCTATACCCTTTGCTGTGGGGTGGAGGCCTTGCTTCCTTCTCTCTCCTTGGTGGTTTTGGGACGGAGAATTGGTGTGACACAATTTGCGGAGCTGAACTGTCAATGTTGATGGATTTGTCCTCTTCTTTACAGCATCAAATTTTTACAGGGTGAAAGAAGGAAGTGGTTTGCTACGTCACTTTTTTTTTTTTTTTTTAAAATTTTATCACAACTACCAGTAATAACCACAGGGAAAACGTGCAAACAGTGACTATTCAATGTAAAGCCTTTTACGGGAAAGGCTGCTCACTGAGAACCTGCTGCTAGCGAGGCTACACCCTGCCAGTAAGTGTGCACCCGGTCGCTTGGGCTGAGGGTCTGGCTGTCGCGTCTGCCTGCGTGCACGTTACGCTGCTTTCGAAGCCGACAGCCTGGCAACGAGTTGTACGGTCTCTTAGCCCGCTGCGGGGAAATTCTTACAAGCAGGAGCCACGCATGGGAACGGTGATAAATGGAGTTAGGAAGAGGATGGATAATAATTTTACTTGCTGGGTTTTATTACTACTAAAAGCAAGCGGCACCGGTAAGAGGCTTTTAGGAAAGTCCTTCATTGTTCTTGAAATGTGTAGGGGTGTCTTGGTATTCCCAGCAGTTTTTCATCCGTTGCTCGTCTGGAGTGTTTTTAGGGACACTATTTTGTCCCCACCCAGAAGAGAGGATTCGTGGTCAGTTTGAAGATACCCCGTCACTGACGGGGTTTTTTTGAGCAATGGGATAATTGGCAGTGGCTGAGGAAGAGGACACTGCGACAGAGTAACTGAACCCAAAAGTGTAATTCCAGTGGAAGGAATAGTTTTGTCCCACCTGCTACAGAAATTGTATTGCTTCTGGTACGATTTGAGTGAGTCTTTATGTTCAGAAGTCAGTCACTTTTCCAGCGAAGCAAACCTTTTACGGTAGGGCAGCTGTGCTTTTTCGGTTTAAGTCTTTAGCTCTAATTTAAGAATCCTATGTGTGTTTTTCATGTGCTTTAAAATATTATGAAAAGCCCATAGGAGATCGTATTTTTATTTTTTGTGCTGAATCCAAAAGTAATTTTTGCAGCATTAAGGGGAGGGGAGTGGTGCTTCCGTTTTACATTATTCTGAATTTTCATGATGAATTAGTTTCATTTCTTTTGCACTGTGAATTTCTTTCTTGGTATGGATTTTTCTGCATGGGTACAGATTACAGGTTTTAATAACTTCGAAACCAAAATGTATATGCTTAAAAATTAAGATTTTTTCCGTGGCTGAAAATTGCACCTTGCCTGTGTTTCTCAAGTGTTTACATGTATTCAGCTTCATTTTTCTAGACACATGAGCTACTTTGTGTATTCTGCTGTAGAGAGTACATTAGTTCTTACACTAGAAACCATCATACGACTAGCCTCTGACCTTTTAAAGGTGATAATGTCTAGGGAGCCACTGCTTTCTACCTTTCTTGGAAATGCTGGTTAGAGTATAGGACCACTTTTCAGTATATCTGGTCTCCTGTGCTATCTCAAGTGTTTTCTCTGTGCCCCCACTGCCTTCCCCCCTTTTCTTTGTAATTTATTTCCCCTGCCTTGTTTTTTGGGCAGTAGGGACTGTGTGAGGTGGCTGTATGGGATTTTCACAGACATACAGCCAGCATTGTTGCTTCTGGGCTGCTAAGTTGACCATCCCTCACCATTCAGCTCATCGTTCTTCCAACCAGCAGCATTTGAAGGCTCCGGTACCCTCTCGGGAGCTCAGGGGTGGGTTGTCCTTCTAAAACCGCAGCACTTACAGCTGTGAAGTAGCGTCACCTACTGCTTTGGCAGTCATATTTGGTTGTGTGCCATGAGGTGGTGGTGCCTTCAAGCATGTGCATGTTGTCAGGGTCACCGGCACCTCTTCCACCCTTCTCAAGGGGAGCACGCTGTCTTCTCTCCTTGGCAGTTTAATTTCATTTCAGTGTAAAGAACACAAAACCTCAATGAGAGGCTTTTCTTTCTCTACTTGTAATGTAGCGTTAGTGATTTGAAAATTATTTGTGAGATGGAAAACAAGGGGGCCAGGAGAATAATTGCTGGGCCGTCAACAGAGGAAGCAGTTTATAGGCTGCTGTGTTTTTGTTTGCATTTATTAAACCCTGATGAGTGGTATTTTTGAGAAAAATGAAGACTTCCTAATACTCCCATTCCTTCAGTGAAAGGGCAAAGTCAGTGTGGGGCCTGTTTTGAGATCTCCCACTAGCTCTCCAGCAAAACCAGGTCTCAGCAGTTGCCCATCTGGAATGGCTCCGTCGGCCTTTCTGCAGCCCTGGAAGGGCTTGCTGGCTTTTGGGGTACAAACCCAGCTGTCAGAGCAGGTAATTCCCCAGGGTATTTTTGGCAGCAGATCTCCAGGCAGTTTCCTTCATTTGCCACCTATTTTCAGGTTCTGCTTCTGTCTTTGTTTTTTTCTTGGAGGCTTCCTCAGTCTTTTGTAGTGTCTACTGGGGAACTTTTAATCACCCAGTAAGCCAGCTGGCACCCAGGGGCTTTTTACCCCCATTTCCAAAGGCATTTTATCCCATTACAGTAAAGTAAACATTCTGGATATATCTACAGTGGTAGGGTGCAAGTAGAAGTCGATTTGTTCAAAGATAAGACTTTTCATTTTGTTTAAAGATAAGTCTTCTTTTTCAGACTTAGGATCTTCATGCATCATAAAGAAAGTGCTTAAATGTAAAAAATATATTTCTGACTGGGTTTGAAAATCTCGTTTGGGAAGAGGCTTTTAATTCCAAGACAGTAAAAATTATTCTGAAGGGAAGGTCCCGTATCCAGAAATACAGATTGGGAATTGCTTCTGTTTTTCCACATGTTCTAGGCTATGAAGATTAATCTAAACTCTGAATTTGTTGGCTTTAAACCCTCCCTTCCCCCATTTTATTGGTGTGGGGTTTTTTCTTTTCTCTTTTTTAATATGTTTATCCCATGGAGTTCAGGGTCTGTATGAGTAATTGTAGCTATCTTAAAGCTTCAACTGCTTGCTAGCTTGTTTATCACTCTTTTTTTAAAGAGGCTTATGTACAAATGGCAGGACAAAACTGATTCATGCTGTGTCATATGGTTTCCTCTTTGCACACCTACTCATGCATTGATCATCCACTGATTAACAGCATAAATTTCTAGCTGTCATGCTAAACTGCATCCTCAGCTGCTGGTCTGTCATTCCTCTCTGCTCTCAGCTTGGCTCCGGTCTGAATTATTAAAGCATGTGTGGGTTAATCCGTACCTCCCTCTGGCTTTAGAGAGAAATACTGGCACTGAGAAATAAGGCAGCATTTTCCCAGTAGAGGGAGATATTGTAAAGCTCAGCCAAAGTAGGATTGCACTTGCTGAAGAAAAATGTGCCTTTTGCAGGTTTGGTTTTTTTTTTTGCTGAATTTTATGAATTCATGGGGCAGTGTGTGCAGAGAGCTCGGAGGAGGCAGCCAGAAGACCTTGCTCCACATTCGGGTAGACAGAAGATTTTCCCATGCTTGCTTTTATTTTTTTTTATTATTATTGGAATAGAATAGTTGGAATGAGAGCAGGGACCTCTGCCTTGCCTCACCAAAACCTCATGGGCCACCTGCAGTGGAGGTGGAGATGCCTTTGGAACCGCCAGGGCAAGGAGTGACGCCCATGCTCACCGCAGCAGCCCCCTGCCTTCCCTCTGCCCCCTCAAATCCCAAAGGACTTCGGTGGGTTGAGCGTGTCGCTGCTCTGAAGAGTGTTGAGCACACCATCATGTAGTTTTTTTACTTTACATTGTATGGCAGGGATGTGCATCCGTAGAAGAGGTTTAAAAAACCCCAGCAACTACTGTTAAATTGCAGCAAACATGCTTGGTCAGCTGGAGCATGGACATTAATCCATAGTGCTGCTTTGCAGTGCCCTCAGAGATAGTTCAAGTGCCTCAGTACTTAGCCTAATCCGCAGATGAAATATGCATGCTTCAGGACTGATTGATCGCTAAGTGCAATAGGGCAAGAAACATCAAAACAGATGTCAGAGTCGCATTAGACAAGCAAGGAAATGTGTAATTAGTTAATTATTTAACTCCTTGAATCAACAGTTTAGGCTCCCGTGAAGCTTTGAAATTTTTTTTCCAAGGTCTGCATCCTTAGATTTGTGACTTGATTTCTCTCCGCTCATTTCCTTTTATCACTGCTTACCCTAGCAAGGACCCAAGGCATGGTTACGCTATTCCTTGATATCCAAACCCGTCTGTAGGGACTTGCCTCAGCAGCCTAATTCAGAGAGGTGTAAAGCTTCATTTGCGGTCGGCTTCGGGGGTTCTTGCAAAACCACTGGAAGGGTTATTGCCACCTTCCTTGCTTGCTCCAGCGAGTCCCGTGCATTCCCGCTGACGTACAAGCCTTTTCCTTGGCTTTAAAGAGTGTTTTTCTTCCAGACCTTGTGAGAAATAGTAGAAAACCAACACTTTTGGATGCGTTCACTCATCCCACTGATAAGCTGGGTGAGTGATGGGGGATGGAGAAACGTACTCCCCCACTGCAGCCACCTTTTAACTCTGTGCACGCTACGGGCACTCCTATACTGTTCTTACAATGCTCTTCTGATGGTTTTTTCGACTGTTTATGCTGCCCTGAAAACAGCTTTTTCTATCGCTTTGAAAATCATCAACTAAATTGAATTGAAATTTGGTGGTTTCTTCAAAGTTAAAAAAAACAAACAAAACAAGAACGTGCCACTGGAGTGGAAAAAAGATCAATCACATCGATAAAGGCTGCTCTGTGTGGAATAAGAGAGCTAAAACTTTGTCTTTTCTGCTTTCTATAGTTAGCGTGCATTCTCTGTAAATACAGATTCATGAAGAAATGTACTGAATTTGAAGTACTTGGTGGTTTTTGTCATTCCTAAATTCAACGACATGGTTTCCAGCATCATGGATTACAGTTCACATCCCTTTGAACATACTGAAAAGTAACCAGTCATAACCTGTCTGTCTTAAAAGATTTTTAAATTGCAAAATTCTGCTGAATACCTACAGTCACCAGAACAACAGTGCTTTCACAGAAATTTAGGAGAGAGCACTTCAGGCCTGGTATATCAAGATAAATGCTTTGCAGGACTGCAGTGAGAACTCAAGCATGAGCCTTGTCCCACATAATAAAAAGTTATTGCTTAGGATGAATGAAGGACTGCATAGTTTCTGTCTAGGTTCCACCTTTCGCTGCTTAGAGATGGGTGAATATTTTCCTCTAATCAAATACTGATAGTACCATGCTATCCATCAGACTGCAGCAGCAATGTTAGCTTTCTCTGGGGGTGGGAGGAAGGTCGGTTGCATGAGTGAAGAGGCACGCACTGGAAAATGAAGAGTGAACCTTCCAAGTACAGGACATAAAGAAGGTTGCATGTTACCGGTAATAAGAAAAGCTGTGGTAACTTGGCCAGTCCTCAAAAATTCTCATGGAATGTGAAAGGTCCAAGTGGCCCCGTCCCATGCAAGAAGAATGTCATCTCTCAAAAAAGGAATTATAAACACCAGATAGGGGCTGGAAGGTAAAAGGGGGTGTGGGGAGCAGGAGGCATTCACTGGGGAAGTTGTTCCTGCAGACCGAGGTCCATCCGAGTTGCTTTCTGGCAAACTTTAAGTGAGTTAGTGGAGAAATATCATTTGCATTCTCCAGCGTCTCTCCCAAAAACGCCCTTACAACATGTATTTGATACTCAGAAATTACGGTTTGGCTGTTTGAGTAATTTCAGATTTGAAACCTCGTCTCTTGTGAGGATTGATGGAGGATCCCACAGGGCAGAAAAGGAGTCTGGTTTGGATTTCTTCTTGTAGAAAGCTTTTAGCTTGTTCTCAAGTCCTCCAAGAAAGTCTTTTCTAAATCAACTTAGACCCCTGTTGGAGTTTGCTGAAGAGCCTGTGAAATGATGATGCTGCGGAGCTGACTCCCAGGTCTATTTTAAAAAACTAACCATCTCGCCCTCCTCTATATGGAGGTGGATTTGATCTCTGTAACAAATAACTAATTTTTGTGTCCAGACTTATTGTATTCCTTCAATTTACATGCTCTGTCTAGTGGCGTTGATTTTAAATTTTAATAATACCGGTTTGGTGCAGCTCTGGTTTCCAAGTACATTTTAGTAAAAGCCATTGTCCCATAGTCTGTCCAAGCACAGCGGCTGTTCATGCAGATAAACATGAATTTTAATGCTACGTACTTCACACTAACACAACTTGCAGCGAAGCGGGTGAAGAGTTGTCCTTTAATTTTTGATAGACTTGTGTCATGATTAATACAAAAGCATTCAGTATACACTGAAGAGAGTGCTATTGTAGTGAATAAAAATTTATGAACAAATTTGTAGGTAATAGGTCAATTTCATTAGTTTACAAAGAGCTTTTTCACAGCAAAAAATGTACTCTGTCTTCACTTTTTAGGTTAATATTATCTAAAATTGATTGTTTGGACAAAGGTAAATCATTGGTACACTGATCTATAAAGCACAGTAAAAACTGTTGGTAATGTACAGAAGCTGCCGTGCCATGAGCATCTGTCATCTGCCGCCCTTAACCTCCGCTCGTAACAGCATTAACTTTTCATTGAATCGCTGATTGATTGACTGCAGGGTATTGCCATTTAATTATGTTTAAGCTTATCCTACTGCGTATTGAGAAACAATTTTAAATACTTCATTTGAAACTGGAATGCAGCGTGTTTAGGCAAATATCGTGACTGTTCTCTCTCTTATTTTCTGAGGACAGGAGCTCAGATGTATAGCTCTTGTTGACATTTCAGTGTGTGCAACCTTCTAACATCATATAAATCACTTTGAATTTCTCCAACCATTATCTATTTGACATGTTATGCGATTCCTTTTCCAAAATACTTTGTTATTTTTCCGTCATGTGATGTCTTATATTATATGTTGATGACATTCCAGACTGAAACACATTGATAGTATTATATAAAATTACTGTGCTTGTGTTCAGTCTGGTAATCCTGACAAAACTGGTGTCATGTGATGTACCCAGTATTACATACATTACACTTTTCTCCATTACAAGAATTCAAAAATACTCTTACGTGTATTCTGCTACAAAAGAAACACTTTAATAATGAACTATGAAGTTCATACCATATAGGACTTGTTTCCTATCCTAGTCAAAACAGTCCTTGCAAATTGTTAGGTTTCTTGGCTTTTATTAATTGCAAGTTCATTTAAAAAACACCCCCTCCCCCAACTCTCAACATAGAAGTAAAAGCTCTGAATTAAGTTTTTGTTTATATGTGCCAAGGATAATGTCAAAGAAGTTTTAAAAATTTTTCAAAAAGTGGTTTTTTTTTGAAACCTCCTTTCAAGCTGAAGGGGTTTATTACTAAATGACATGAGACAGAGAGCTTGCAAATCCCTGCTAGTCACCTTCCTGTCCTACAGGAAACCGTAAGCACTTTCATTCCTGTTTTACAGTTGCACAGGACACTCCATCACTGCAAAATGTGACAAATAGTTACGGTGGTTATGTTTTGATAGCTGAGAGTAGGAGGAAAAAAACATCGTGGTTTTCTTCTGCTTCTCAAGATGTGTGGAAAAGAGCAATTTCTGACAAGCCCAGTGCTATTGTCTTTCCAAAAGTGTATTTTAATGCTGGTTACTGCTGCTTTGCTACACACTTAGCTGCATTAATCTCCCTATCAGAGCTTGCTCACATGCTCGAGTAACTGAATTTTCATAGCGCTAATGACTTTCTTTTTGTCATAAATTATAGCGGGAAAGAGTTTTAACAGCTCCTTGCAGCCCTGGAGATTTTTAGCTAATTGCAGCAGGCGCTGGGAGAGCGGCGTGCTTTGCACAGCACACGGCAGGATTGCTCCTGTCGGGGCAGCGAGAGTTTGAAGAAAGCTGGAGGGAAGCCGGTGAGCTTGTCGCAGACATCCCTTAGGTGTGATCAAGTGATAAAGGAAATGTGGTGCCCTTCGGGAGGGTGTGTACCTATGAGAAACAGGAAGCCGAGCAGCGGCCGCTTGCCTGCCCTGCCTGCCCTGCCTGCAGAGGTTGGTAGCTCGGGCGGGCGCAGGTGTGCCGACACGCTGCCGAGCCTCTTCTCTCCAGGCATCTTGGCAGGCACGTTCCTCGGCAGCAACATCTGGAAGAGGCGAGGGGGGGAAGAAACCCAACCCAAAGCCAAAACATACCCCCCCTTAAAAAAAAAACAACCAAAAAACCAACCCTCTAGGTAGAGAAATATGACGGCCTTGCAGCTGAAAGAGTTGTCACATTCAGGTCTGTACAGGAGGAGACGGGATCGTCCTGATAGCGTGGGACTGCCCGGGTCACACGAAGGGAAGCTGAGGTGAGTGCGAATTGACGGGTACGGCCGGCGCGCCGAGCCCTTCTGGGCAGCCTGCTTGCTTTGGTGATTTCAGCAGACAAAATGCAAACACGGCTCTGGAAAGTCATTGCAAAACGCATGCATTGAGAAGCGGTCCTGAAGCACTACGAAAAAAACCTGAAGGAGGGATAACAGGAGCCGTATGGTGACTTTGTGGGTTTTGGTGATGGTGTGACTCCCTTCCCTGGCTGTGGGAAGGGCAAATGTTAGCCGGTGGTTGCTTCTGGATCCCTTCTGACAGCCAGCATTTGCAAGTAAATAACCTTCCGCAGCCTGACATCTTTGCTTGGTCTGGTTTGAAGTCGGTTTTGGGTCACCCGGGCACTGTGGGTTGCGCTGCTTCTCGGGGGTCTTGGCGCAGCCCCTCCGCCTGGCTGGTTTTGTTGCGGAGGGGCTGGGGAGGCTCCTGGGCTCTGGCTTTCTTCATGGGGGGTTCTTTGTTGTGGAAAGGGCTTTAGACAAAAGAATGCAGCAGGACCACTTAGCCTGACCTTACCCGGGAAGGGTGACCAAAAATCGGAAAGCCATTTAATGTCCAGGGTTATCTTCCTGATGCTGCATGCCTTTTGAAACAGTAACAGTGGATTTTCAAAAAGCCTCTGTTTGGAGCAGGGAGATTAAAGAATTGTTTGTAACCTGAGCAAGCGCAGACACCAAAAAAAAAAGTAAAAATGCAAAGTTTTTTTTCTAAGTGTGCTCGGCGTGAAAGCAATCTGTTCCCGCTTCGAGCTCCTCAGAAAAGGATCCTTGTGTAAACGCTAACAAAAGCCTCGGTGGAGAGGAAGTACTTCCTATCTCCTAATGCCTGTTCTCTCGTTGTATTTTTAGATTATTTTTCGTTGGTTGTGGTTGTGCATCGGATTGGAGTGATGTGTAATTTAACAGGATTTTGTTACTGCACTTTCATTTACCTGAGTTAGCAGTTTCAGAAGGATGGGTATTCAGATGTGGGGGATTTACCCTTTTTTATAACTAAGCACCTTAATTAAAAATTATTGTGGCAAAATGCATGATTATAATCTACTGAGATTATTTGCCATGAGATATCAGAAATATCCGATCAGTTCTAGGAATGCAAACAAGTTAACAAACTTGCAGGTCTGATATGTGTGCTCGGTATCTATAGTATTAATTCTGAATTGGTTTCCTAGATGGATTTCTAATAGCATTAGCAGTATATATTATATTCATATGACTATAGATGGAAGAATAATCAGACTTAGTAGAGTAAGAGATGTGCAGAGATTCTTGACTTTTTAATGTTTAGTTTCTTTTATACAAAACTAGCAATGAGGAAGAATAGATCTTGTTAGGGAAGAGAAAGCTGCTTTTTAAAGCATATACATAAAAATGAGTGCTAGCTCTCTATGGTTCTGTTGCTGTTTCTCTTATGCACGTCCAAGATGGGAATGAGACCTTTTTTGGGCTGGGTGGGCGGAAGGGGTTGTCTGTACCAGTATAAGTCTGGGTGTTTTGATCCTTTCCTCCTGAGCCTCTTCTGGTTAAAGATGAGAAATATGTGAAACAGGGATCGGCCTTGAGAAATAAAATCCAAGTGGAGGAAACAGCAAATGGGGGGACTTATGAATCAGCTCAGGGCAGGGTACTGAAGATACAAGAAGGTGAACAGAGCATGATGAATACAGTCAGATGATGCTCCTAGAGCAGGGGGCAACCCGTACCTAAAGGCAGAGCTTCTCTTATATTTGCTAATAGCTTAAGCTGGTTCTTATTCAAACTAAACCTTGCTCCTTCCTAACCCATTTTCTGATATTTCAGTGTGTTGCCAGGAAGCCTTATTTGTCATTTTTACTGCATTCTCCATGACAAAAGGCTATGGCATTGTAAATACAAAATAATGACATAATGACAGGGCAAAGAGCAATTGGGAACAAAGAGAAAAAGTTCTTTAGTCTTCTAAAACTGGAAGCCTCTAGCTTTTTTCATGCGCTCTCCCTGGCGACACTTAGATGCCTTTCCTCAGCAAATACTTTCAGAGTATCTAGAGTCCACAAGAAAGACAAGAGGTTTTTCTTTCATGTCTGCTAAATATAGTTTGCCATCCTCCATGGCTTTGCAATGCCCTCCTGTAGTTTGTCTCTCCAGTTCTTTGTTCTAACACCTTTGTATTTCATTTTACATACATATTAATCCACATGTGTTAAATAATATCAGCCCTCAAGGAACAATTCACTGAAAGCGGCTTTCTCGGTTCAAGTACCGTATTTTTCTAATCCTGGGCCAAAATGTACTCGAGATGCCAATGTCTTCAGGGTATCCTGTGAGAATTTCTGTACTTAAAAAAAAAAAAAGAAAATCGCCCGTTGTTAAAGTCATACATGGTATCTGCCAGTTTTCGTTTTACAGCCTCCTACACCTTACCCCAGTATGAGATTTCTCTCTCCTGCCCTTTTTGAGGTCTGTGTCTCCTTTAGTAGCGGTTTCCTGGGATCCAGGCTGGGGTGTTCCTCTGGTAAGGCACAAAACAGCAGTCAGTAACCCAGCGGACAGCCCTTCACACCCCTTTGCCTTGGCTGTAAGGTATCTTGGACTGCCTCCGCGCTGCTGCTGCAAGCACCACTGTGATTGCGGCTCCTGGGTCCGGCCATCGTGGCAGAAGCCGGACGCTGCCGGTAGGACGGGGGCTTGTGCGCCTGCAAACCGTGGTGAAGATCTAGCCAAGTGTTGGCAGTGTCAGCGCTGCAAAGCATCTTGGGGGGGGCTTGGTGCCAAAATTCTGCCTTTGCTCTTTCCTGGGAATGTCAGTGTCATTTGTACTTAAACCACCTGAGACTACTAACAATTAGGGCACTGTGAAGAAGTGTACTGGAACTCCTAAACGTGTACAGAGCATATGTTTATCATACAATGTATCACATACATTTTCTTTTCCAGGAACCAAAATTTCTTGAAACAATTATCTTTACAGTACAAAAATAATTTCCTATGTTGACATAACTTCATGACAGGTCGTGTGCTGTGGGACTTTGAGCTCTGCAACAGGAAGGCGAGCTTTAGCTTGTGCATCTGTGTCCACTGATGTCACTTGAGCCAGAGGTTTGACCCCCATCATTGTCTTCCAGATCTGCTATTCAGTTTACGATGAGTCAGTCTCTACACACATTTCCCTCAGTCTTTCGCAGGAAAGACCGTAGGAATATAGTTCGGCTTTTTCCATTAAGTCTCGTAGTTTGTCAGATTTCCGTTTACAGTAGAAGCTCCTAAATAAATGTTTAAATTTAACAGAGTGTCTCCAAACACCTCATGCTCTAGCAAGTAGGTACCAGGTCATCTTGAGGGGAGGTCATCTCACGCAGCTGTGGCTATCTTCGGGGCCTGACAAGCAGAGCTTACTTTAGTGCATGGTTTTGCTCATTTTGCCCACCCAGTTGCTGTGATTCCTCATCTTGCTGCAGAAGGGGTTTGATGCCTTGCATCGCAGCTGCTGCTCTGCTGCAGTTTACAGCCTGGTGCTCATTGCTAGCTCAAAATCTGCCCCAGCTACCTCAATGTTGCAGGTGGTACGGTGTGGTGGCTGAGCAGCTCAGCTGTCCCGCTGGCAGCAGTGAGGACCTGGGGCTGGGGAGGACCGGCAGAATCCATCCAGTTGAGGAGAGCGAGGGCATTTCAAGGGAAGCCACCCATAGCCATAAATAGCAAGCCCTAAGCTCAACTGAGATCGGGACTGGGATGGGAGGGTAGGATTCATCCCCTTGTTTTAGAAACCTATCCTAGGATGGAGTGAGTTGCCCTCCCAGGGAGCCTCTCTAGTCCTGTCCACCCCACCTCCTTCTGGTGTAACCCATGCCCAGGTTATCCCATCAGCTGCAGTGAGGTGAAAGGAGTCCCAGCCCTTGTCCTGACAGCACAGCACATTGATGGGGATGGGAAATTTGCCTTCTCTTTCTACCTCTCCCACTCCATCTATCGCTTAACAAACCCCATAACCTCTCTGGGAGCCTTTTAATCTGCTGCTATAGATGTTACTGGTGCTTTACTGACCTTATAGGGAGCTGGAGCCTGCTCGCCCCAGGTAAAAGGTGGTCTGGACAGCTCATCCTTTTCTTGAACTGGCACAGTACAAGAATGTGCTTGGTTTAGACCTCTGCTGGGGTAGGGATGCTGAATGCAGTCCTCTCTTCCCCTGCTTGGGCTAGGCTCACCAATGCCTAGACTAAGTACACAGGATGCTCCCCAGGTGCAGCGTTCAAAGTGCAGGGGGTTGCCCAGCACCTTCATCTCCCCTGTCCGCAACAGATGCAACAGTCACTGAACTAAATCCAACCCGAGAAACCTGCTTTTCAGAACGGAAGGGAAGACTTGTTATTTTCCAGCTATATTGATTTGGTGGAAGAAAAAAAAAGACATCTCTGATAAATCTTGTCTTGTCTTGTCTTTAGAAATGGCATGTAAAAAATTCTGACTGTATGCTGAGCTATTCTTTCTTGCTTTTCTCAGCAAACAGGATGCAAAGGAAATTGTATGCATACATTTATGATTAATCATTAGGAGTCACTTAACAGTAGCGGTATGCTTGCTATTTTTGCTCTCTCCCCTTCTTATCCCATCGCCTTTGTAAAAATAGAATGATTCCTCCAAAAAATATAATTCTGTTAATTTCCAAAGCTCAATACAAGGTGCTGGGAAAAGCAGGGGCATTTCTCTTTTTTTGGACAATTACACTTAAAGTGAATTTGATCAAAGTGTTGTCCATACCTCTCTTTTTAAGTTCACATGGGTTCAAATGCGATTAAAAATGTAAACAACTTTTGAAGAGGTTTGTCTCAAGTTTTTACCAAACAGTAAATTTCAGCATTTGCAACAAATAATCACTGGCAAGCTTCAGTCGGTGGCTGTCAGTTGCTCAGGTAGTTCACCGCTCTGTTCTCTTGTGCAGAAAGCACCGTAGATGTTTTCCACATTAATAGCTTTAAAATATCCGCCTTCCCTTTGCTCTCTGCTGCTGAAGCTGACAGGTACGTCTGCGTGAGTAGGTGCAGGCAATCTTCTGCTGGGTCCGTTCAGGCTCCCGCCTGTCTCTGCGCACTGACTCCAGGCTGGAAGGCATGTGGATGTGCCCCAAAATTTCACGCACAAAGACTCCCTCGCAGATGAAATAAGAGACATAAGCACATTCTTACATCCCACTGAGCCTTGGGGGGATAGGCTCTGCACTGCAAAGCTTGTAGGTGAGTATAAAAAGAAACAAACTAATAAAATCCCCAAAACATCGGCAATGCGGTAGGGCTGAGTGCCTCCCTTTCTTTATGAGGTACAGCATTTGGGAGTTGTGCGAGGTCACAAATCTCCTCAGCCTGCCATCAAAACCCCATGTGTTGCAGCCAGCCAAGGTGTGCAGCTGTTTCCAGCTGCACGTCCTCACTGGAGACCTCCTGCTCTTCCTAGGAGGGAGAAAAGAAGATGCTGGTTGGGGACTGTCTGGGGAACCAGGGACCCTGTTGAGCTTTCAGATGCATTAGGGTACTGAGGGCAGGGGAAGGCAGAAAGAAAAGATCTGTCTGCACCTGGAAGCATTCTTAAATTTGATTTCCACTCGTAACGTTTCTTAATAGCATCTCATATGTTAATATTTATATAGCCACTTTCTGTAAGTAGATGTTTCACTTGCTCATGGTGCCAGTGTCAGCAGGTAAAGCAGTAATTATTCAGTACATTGGTAAAAAAAGAGACTAATTTATTCAACCAGGAAGAGCTTGAAAATAAATGTTAAGCCACAAAAAAATTACACTTCTTCATTTGTTGTGGTTAGAAACTCTGCTGGAATAGTAGAGAGTTGGGACCTAGAAATACTCATTTGAATCAGATGCTTGGGAACTCTTGATTAAAAAACACTTTGGCTCATCTGCTAGCTGCTCTAATTGAAGAGAGGATTTGTCCACGTAAATGTAACACTGAATTATTATTATTAATTATAGTAACTTCCAGCCAGCAAAAATATGCTTCATGGTTATATTTTAATATTGTGATACTTAGAATTTGTGTTGAGCCTTAGTTTGAGGTATCCAAATGACTAGAGGCTTTACTTTTCACTTGTGCTGTACTTTTCATTGCTCTAGGGGTTAAAATAACTCATGAGGAACACACCCTTTTTTCTTGCCTTCTCTCTCACCCCTTGTCTTTTGCATTGCATAATAACTCCTAAGTGATTTTGTTTGACTTGCTCACCCTGACTATCACCTCCCATGACTGCAAATGACCGGCGATAGCTGCTTGCGTAACAGAAACCCAAGCAATTACTATTGTTCTTCTTATGCTTGCCTCTTTGTAATAATCTATGATTTCAGTAAATTGTTAAGCGTCAATGATTATAGCAATTAGGATTTTCATTGCTCTTTCTTACAGGATTAGCTGGCTGAAGATTAATTGTAGGTTTCTTTTTTTTTGCTTTTGCTTTCATGTGTTTTGATAGCACCTCGTCAGAGGTGTTCTCTACAGAAAAAGTACTGTGATTGCTCATTATTCTTCATTATAATTAAGCTCTCCTTTGAATGCAGTCTGTCACACTGAAGTGAATTTACACATAGAAGTATTCTCCAGAGGAGAGGAAAACTAAATTATGTCAATGTCATCACTTAATAAAAACTTCTAACTTGCAGGCATCAGGGAGAACAAGCTTAAAGGCTGTTAAGTTTGGGTTCCCTTTCTGTTTATTTTGTTTTCCTGTGGTCTAGAACAGTCTGAGCTGTTCTAGGAAATGCAAAGCTAACAGACACAGTGTCCTCGAGAGGACCATGGGACTTTACATGATGCTCTCCAGACACGGGAATGGCTCCGGCTTGCCAAGTGTGTTGCCTCTGGCAGTGGACAAAAGCTGATGCCTGTGGAGGGAGGTGTAAGGAAAGAGCAGGCCTTTTATGGGATTTCCCTTGGTAGTAATCCCAGCTTGCCGCCAGCGGTGGCTCAGGGACTTCCTACAGAGTTTGTGACATTTAGTGTTTTTTCCCTTCGGTTGACTCCTCCGGTCTCGCCTTGCACCCAGGAATCTCGAGGCATTTCCCAAACATGAGTGATGCTCTGAGTTTTCACGTGTATTATCTGATGCTGTAGTGCACATGGTTGTGTGTTCTTTTTTTCTTTGCTTGATTTGTCATAGCAGCTTTAGGTATTGTTCAGTTTTCATCTTTGTATCTCCCAGCTTTGTAGAAACTTCAGATATTAGGTAGCTCCTGGTAGCATTCTGAAATGGTGGTTTCATATATAACGCTCTGTGAGCAGTGGTTTTGGATGACACTGCTCAGCTTTGCCAGCAGATTGTAAGTCATCCTGCGATGCATCTTTATATATCAAGAAGATGAAGCTTCATGATCTTTTGGAGCCTTTTGTCCAACAAGAGAAATTTGGTTTATGACTTTTGTGACATATTTCCCTGTAGCTTTTCTGCTTTTTTCTGTCTCCTCTAATGGCCATGATGGAGCTAGAAGAAAATTAATTAAAAACTATTAGCTATTAGCCTCAAAGGAGGTAACATATTGTAGACACAGCTAGCAATACCTGGCAGCATTTCTCATCTGTGCCTTTTTAAATGAAAGATTCAAAAGATTCAAGCTGTTCCAGCAAGGAATGAACGAAGGTGAAGCAGATGTAAAATGGCATTTGTCTTTTCCAGCATGTTAAATCCATGCATGCCACACTCTTCATAGATCATAAAGTTCTTGATCTCCAGTTGAGTCCACCTTTTGAACTCTGTTTCTATGCAGCTATTGGAAAAATGTTACCCACTCAGAGTCATGACTCAAAACTGCCCTGGCTAGTCCCCTTCTTGTTCCGGTACGGAAAATTTGCATTGAAAGCTGTTTGTCTCGCTTGATGTTTGGCTTTTCAGTTATTGTTTTGTACGTTTCTCCTTGCTGACTTCAGAAACGGAAGCATACACTGTATTTCTGATATATTAAAAAAGCTGCTCCTTTTTTTTTTAAAAGGACATGGCAGCAGTGCAGCTTCGGGATAGGATAGCTCCATGAGTTACCAGGTTGCAGGTCATGAATTTTGCCCAAAGTGTACAAGTAATTGCTTAGTTTTAAACTCCATTCCTTTCTAAAGCTAATCCTCAAATTATATCCACTTCTCCGTGGTACGTAGCAAAGGGGAAGGAGTTTTGGCAGGGCTCAAACCCCTCTGATACAAAGCACAAAACCCTGTGCTGCACCTTCAGATATCCCAGCAATATGTTGTTGCGAGAGGTAACTTCTACATCTTCCCTTACAATTTTTGTAATATATATTATAACCATTCATTCCCGCTTTACTTATTCAGGACTAGTCAGTTGTTGGGGGGGAAATTGTTACTTTTAAAAAATCCTGCAATCATTAGCAAAGCCTTCAGTTTGGAAGATGCATGGAAGCCTTCCTTTGCAGTAAGTGCTACTGAAATTCATTTGTGCTTACTTGAAAGTTCTGCTTCTAGCATTGAAGAGCTAATCAATATAAAGTACAAGATGAAGATCTTCAGTTTGTGTAACCCGAAATGTTAAGACCATCATAATGAAGTATGAAAGCAATGCTATTTTGTATTAGCTTTATTTGTCGATACATTACTCATGCTCGACTCTTAGGAACATAAATCGCTTCTGGTTATTCTCTTTTGGCTGTTGAATGTTGGGGCCATTATTTAATTCTGCAATGTTAACTGCAGGTGGCCCAGCTGTCTGCCATCCTCTGCTGCTTTTAAAGCTTAGTGATGCTGCAGTGAATGTGGGAAGAAAAAAATGTGAAACCAAAACTCAGAGTGACTAATAATTACGATTTAATATGCGTGTGAGAAAAGAGCAACAGCTGAGGCCATGCTTTCTTTCCCACTACCTTCTGCCCAAAACAAATTAATTCAGGCAATGAAAAACTTTGCACTTCCTCATATAGAATATAAAAACAATGAATGAAGGTGAAAAATATTTAGAGAGGCTATGTTGCTGGAGGTGTAGATTAATAGTAATATTTAAGAGGAGACGTGTGTGGAAGTGATGTGCCAGTTAGTAAAGCTGAAGGTCAGTCCTCAGCGTGGTGTCTCCAGTGGAGACGTTACTATAATAAGGATGTCGCTGCGAGCCGGGATGCCTGGTGTTGCAGTTATCTCTGCCCTACAAGGAACTCCGTGGACATACTGGAAGTCTCCTGGTAGTTGGGGTGTTACGTTGAGTCGTGGTGTTAATTATAGCTCCTGGAGGAACCGGTCAGGTCATGGTGTTCAGCTTGTGAAAACATCGGGTCCAGCTAGCATGGGCAGATGGCTAAAGCAGAAGCAAAGGGGCGTTTGCCTTTACACTATAAGGATTAGGTGAAGGATTTTTGGTGGATTTCAGTAGCAGATGACATGAACTGAATATTGGTGCTAGGAAACTGTTACTCTGAAGAGAAATATGGTGGTACAGCATTTTAGAATCACAGAAGAATTTAGATTCAAAAAGACATTTAAAATCGAGTCCAACTGTAAACCTGACACTGCCAAGTCCCACTAAACCATGTTCCTAAATGCCACATCTACGCATCTTTTAAATACCTCCAGGGATGCTGACTCCACCACCTCTCTGGGCAGCCTGGTCCAATGCTTGACAACCCTTTCAGTGAAGAAATTTTTCCTAATATCCAATCTAAACCTCCCCTGGCGCAACTTGAGGCCATTTCCTCTTGTCCTGTTGCTTGTTACTTGGGAGAAGAGACTGAGACCCACCTCGCTACAACCTCCTCTCAGGTAGTTGTAGGGGGCGATAAGGTCTCCCCTCAGCCTCTTCTGCTCCAGGCTAAACAACCCCAGTTCCCTCAGCCGCTCCTCATAAGACTTGTGCTCCAGACCCTTCACCAGCTTCGTTGCTCTTCTTTGGGCATGCTCCAGCACCTCAATGTCCTTCTTGTACTGAGGGGCCCAAAACTGAACACAGTACTCGAGGTGCAGCCTCAGCAGTGCTGAGTACAGGGGAAGGATGACTTCCCCGGTCCTACTGGCCACGCTATTTCTGATACAAGCCAGGATGCTATTTCCCTGAAATGTCAGAAAATGCAAAGATCAACCTCATACATTTTTACATATTTGAACTTTAAATCTGTTCCTTAAGCAATGGAGGAGGAGCGCATGTACACTGAGTTGTAATTTGCTTGCAATTGCCTGATCACACTCTATTGTGCATCCCTTGACTTTCCAGTGGTTTGATTTCCCAGTATAAATATTATTCTGCCCAAACACTTTCAAATTTTAGAACTGAATGACCTTGGTGGTATGAAGTTCACTGTGTGTACATCCAAATGGAAGGGTGCTTTTGAGCTTGGTGGGCCTGATCTTGTCTCATCAGTCTTGAAAAGATGGTTCTTTTCAGAGCAAGTGTCTCAGAGACATTTGATGTGCAGCCCCTAGTATTGAGTAGCTGACCTTTTTTGTTATTCTCAAATTCGAAATGGGAATATAAATGTTGTTATATGAAATGTATTAGTGCAAATGCATCTTTAAAATGTATTGCATTGGAAGAGTTTGGATACAGTGTAGTCAAGTATACATGGAGTCAACTACAGAGGGTACAGATTTTAAGAATATCTGATAGTATGCACTATCTCACGCAACACACGTTTATTAGAGCTCTCGTGAGCTTCTCATATGTGATACTGTGGCTTTTTGTTGTTTTGTTTTTCCTGTCTGCATAGGATTCAAAAAATAGTAGTGGGGGAGGAAAAAATGGCTGTTTTACAGAGTATCAAGTCTCTGCACACAGAAGAAGTCATTTCTTGTTTTACACAAAGCATGGCTTCATTTGGTAATGTTCGGAACCAGCAGGAAGAAAATGCAATAGTTTTTTGAAATATTACTTACAACAGGAAAGTGCTATAGTTAAATATTGCTCTCCCTTTCTACGAATTCTGCCAGAGACTGATTTTTCACTGTGCTTGTATGGCTGATAAAACGTTGTGTGGGAAGGTGCTGCTTACCTGTTTATTCCAGTTATATTCATTTCCTTGTGGAGAGATGGAATGTGAACCTTCTCTGTTTGCGGAGACCAAAGCATTTTTGCAACATGTTTGTACTAGAATAAATTTATATTGAAGTATAAGAAACAGCTAGAGTTGCCTTTTTGTTTGCCCTGTTTGAACTCCCACCACATAAGCTTAATCATGCTTTTTGTGGCGAGGACTAAAGGATGAAACTTTTAGGAGCACTCAGAATTCACCTGGTTTTTATTGCAGTGGTTTCAAGATGGTTTTCCATCCCTTTTAATAGAAACAGAAGTTGAACAGTGCTGCGCACATGTGAAAATCCTACCCGTGATGTGCATCTTTATTATAGGAAAGATAATCTTTTCTTTCAAATTGCCTTAGGAGACCAGCTTAACACGAAAAGTATTTTATTGCTTAAGAGGTAAACAACTGCAGCAACCAGAACCCAAGAGTGTTTTTAATTTCAATTAAAAAAGATGCAAAAGGTCAATTAGTGCTTTAAAAGGTTGGTGCAGAAATCAGTGCAGAGCGCTGCAAGTCCACGCATATTTTGCAGGAAAACTTCTGTTCTAGTTGTTCTGTATTTTGTGTGTTGCATAGCATCTGTGTTAAATATAATTAAAATAAAATCACCCTAACCTGTGTGGCAAGGGGAGGGAGGCACTGTGATTACTTATTTCCCCCCGCATAACCCGATGGGGCACGTGGCCTCCGACAGCGCCGGTGACGCAGTGATATTTCACGGTGGCATGAGTAGGTTGCCAAGCAGCCGCTGCTTTTGCCAAGCACCTTGTTTGGAGCCGTGACTGCTCAGCACATCTATTTGTGGCATGGAGCGAAACGCCCAGCGGGGCTGGCCGGCCACCAAGCCTTCTCTGTAAGAGTCCCCGTCTGCCTCTGGCAGCCACCGGCATGGGCAGCTGGATTTGAAAGCTCTTCAGAGTAAGCAGCGTGTGAGCAGGGCGGCAGTCGTCCGTCAGCGATGATGAAGCAGTGTGGCTATTTTTGGTGCTGTTTTCCGAAGCCCTTCTCCATAGCCGCAGTGGGACACTTCCCCTCCCCTCTTCTGCTGTTTCCTTTAGCACCTTCCCTGCCATCAGCTTTGGCTTCTGATAAGATCCTCAGTGTGCCAGGAGGAGTCTCTCTGTCTTCTTCCTTCCTACATACCTTTTCCAATTAGATACTGAACTTCTCCCTTTTCTCCTCTCCTTATCACTGCTTCCTTAACAGCAGGCTGGTAGGTTTTGTCCCAGATCCCAGGGAATGCCCTTGGGAAGCTGCTGCTGGAAATCATCAACCCTCTACACACTTCTCGCTCCCCATGGATGGCTTCATTTCAGAGTAACCTAGAATTCCCTAATGAAAATGCCATGTATTTTTAACGGCGTATTTCAGATTTTGGCAGCACGCCTCCAGCAAAATGACAGAAAAGAGAAAGATGGCCAGCTGCTCTGGATTTGTGGGCTACCAAACCTTCACAGTAGAAACTATGTGTTGCTTCAGTAGCAGAAAGGCCCTTTTTAAACTCCTGGCAAGCTCCTTTCTTGCTTAATAGAAAACAAATTGGGAGTAATTCCATCAGCAGCAATGGCAATAGGCCTTGAGAATCAGGCAGCTTCTACTTATTGCACATGTGAAGTCCTATGACCTTGTAGGACTGCTTCTTGAAAAAAGCTAGGAAGATTAAAACAGGCTTTTTGGATGGACATCTTATCGCACTGACTTGCTGTACTACTTGCTTTGCTACAGCGATGCAGAAGACTGTGCAGTAACAAGCTGAAGAAGCAAGCAAATATTTTCCTGTTGACCACAGAAGATGCAAGGCAGCAGGAGTGGCTTCCAGCCACCTTGGTAGCCTCTGGGTTTCAGGTTACTGCAAGGACTGAAGTAGTCCACGGGGAGAAAGAAACTCTTCAGGGCTCTCTGAATCACGGCAGCAGCAGCCTCTCAGGAGAATTGCCTGTGATCTGGGACAAAATACAAGAAAACAATTGAGGAGATGGTCAGTGGTAAGGGGAAGAGACAGACTGACTTGCTATCTCTTATCTTAGTGGCTTGGTGCACCTGCACTAATCCTGGATGAATCTGCGTGGTTAGTCCATTGCAGTCAGTCTTCCTGGAGTTTTTCATACCCACAAAAGCTCAGCATTGATCTGTGCAGGAAATGTTGGGAAGCAGCATGGAGAAGAAGAGCCGGCATCACTATGCCTGCACCTCCATTGGCAAACAGCACTCACGTTCATCACTGGTGCTCCAGCGGATGCAGAAGCCTTTTCTTCCAGCGCTGTTTCCCACAACAGTGCTCTGGCAAGTTCATCATGGCCTAGGGCTACAACCTGAGCATTGCTTGATCTGGAGCTTGCTCCATGACAGATAAAAATAGGGCTTGAGCTCCAGCCAAGCCGTGTAAGTGGTGAGGGTGCAGCCTCCTTAGCCTGTTACAGCTTGTGACTCCTGGTAGCTCTGGTGCAAGATGGATAATCACACCTACAGATGGGTAAATAAGCAGGGTCATGCTGCCTGGGTCCCACCTACTGTGATGTCTTGTGGTGCAGGGGAATAGCTTGCCCAGAGGTTGCTTCCTGCTGAGGGGAGGTGAAGGAAAGATGCCTGACCAAACCCATCCCACAAATCTGGCAGCAGCAGAAACGTAGTGCTGTGTTGGCCAGGCTGCGGGAAGATGGCTACGTGCAAGCCCAGGCCTGTGTGGAGAGCAGTGTGTGCGCTGCTGTACACTTCCCGAGCAAGCTGTCCCAACTACTGGTGAGCGATATGGCCCAAAACCGTCATAAACCAGACCCTCTGCAGTAGGTCCTAGGAGGGTGAAGGCATATTAAGGAGTAGTAGCCTTGACTGGACTTTCTGTCATGTCCTTTGTCATCTTCTAGTCCTAATTGCTCTACTTGTTCCCTCTGTTTGTCTCCTTCCTCTCCTCTGCTTTCTCATGCCCCCTCGCAGACTAGCAGATTCTTTGGATGCAAGATGCCATGTGTCATGAGCACAGAGTGCATGCGGTTCTGCAGTTCAATCGATTGCTAACAAGGCTGAGTCAGTTCAACGCAAGAGAGGGTTACTCGGGACAGCTTCCCAAAACCCTGCTTTGTCTGCAGTTACGTGTTGCTGGAAGCCGAGTATCCCACGTCTCCTGCAAGCGCTGCGCTTCAAGCAGGGAAAGCTTGCAGGGGTGTAATTATTAACTGCAGATCTGCAGCTAATCAACCCTGCCTTCCCTAGTAAGTGGTGCACAACAGGTTTTTTAAATAGAATATAACCATGAAGTAACTGCAACATTAGGAGGGCATTCTGTGATGAAGGAATGATTATTTATTCTTTCTTCCTGGTCTTGCTCTCTCAGTTCCCTAATATTGACGGTAAATTACTCCAGCTTTCAAACCGATGAAGTGTCCTTATGTTAGATAATTGTTCTAGATGCAGCACATAACTGGAAATCGAGCTTCGTTTTTCCTCCTTCATATATTGCCCATTATAGCATACCTGGCAGTTCAGTTAATGGCCTGTGAAGCACAACAGAAACCAAACTGTCCATCTGTACCTACCCCTTCTCTGAAGTGCTGACAAGAAGGAAGATGCCTGTAGATAAATTCAGCACATATGATTTAGAAGACACAAGTGGAACATTAAAGGCCATTTTTACTATGCAATTAATATATTGTAGCATTAAAGCAATATTTACCTAATGACAGAAGTCTTCTCTTCATGCTTTCCACTGCTGGTTTGCCCACAATATAATATTGTTGGAATCCACCTCCACCCCCCTCAGCAGAAAGTAGCTGCGGACGAGTTTGGCAGTGAACATGTTCGCTCCCATAGGTTACCCGTAACGCAGCTCTCCTGGGCAGCTTCTATCAGCAGCCGGCAGCGAAGCCCCTTTCCAGCATCTGAGTTTGCATGAGGGCCTGGCAGGGGAATGTGCTCCTCCGCTTGCAGCCAGCGCCAGTAAATCGCAGCATGACGGGCTCACTGCCTCACCGCTGAACTTTTAACTTGAAGCTCGAGCAGGGCGCTCAGCAGCTCCGGCTACATGACACGGAACTGTGAAAGTAAATCACTTTGCTGGGAACAAGGGGAAGTCCAGCATATTTTGCAGACTTTGCCTACAGCTTCTTTGCAGTATAAGCATAGAATATATACACCTGGGAAAGCAATTAGAGAGAGATGGACTTCCAGCGCCGAGCTCACCCTTACCCCATCCCGGAGGATGAAGAGGTTGTGCACAAGGTCGCTCCTGATGCTCACAACTCCGCAGGAAACGAAGGCGAGAAACCGGTGTCAAAATTGCAACGTAGACACAGTGACATAAAACTCTACAAAGAGTTTTGTGACTTTTATGCAAGATTGTAAGTTCGTTCTGTTCGGCTTCGGCGTGTAACTATGGTGACATTATTGGCGTATTATATATTTGTATTTTATTATCTGGGCTCCGGGCAGGCTGTGCAAGCCGCTCTCTAATGCAACCTTTGCCATGGTTCTGCTTGATACATTGCCCGTTGTAATAGTCAACTAAAATTTGAGCTGTTGCTTTAAACTTCATCATTAATTGTGTCAGAAATTTTTATTGGCAGTTGAAATGGTGTTGGCATTTGTCAGATAGTCTCTCTGACTGTAGGTTGTTTGCCTGTTATTTTGGGCGAACGGATAAACTGCTTCACTAATGCAGAAGTATTATGTGTATCTCTGTTTCTACATATATGATCTGTTTCAAATCAAAGTGAAGTAGTTTTGCATACTGAGGAGGAAAGCTTTATGCTTTAATTTGTTCTTGAACTTTGTTTCATGTTTTTGCTTGGATTATACTTTGTGTCTGACAGCACTTAACATTAGATGATGTTTTTAAGTTTAGCATCCTTAGTGCTCGAGAACTGTTGAGGTGATGATGAACATCCCAGTTTCTGTTGTGATTATTCTTCATTTAGATTGATAAGGAGGACGGGTGAAGTGACTGAGGTTTTCCCCCCCAGAAAGCATACACAATCCATGGAGACCATCGGCGAGCTTTATAGTTAACCACAGTTTATACATATAATCACTGCAGTTCATCTGTAGGCTTGTCTGTTATGTATGGCATAGTATGGTGTAGACCATTCTCCATCTGATCTCCTTGTGAAATTTGCCCACTCGTTGTTTCATTGAGAGGGCGGTGAATATTTGGATAGCAGTTACTGTTTTCCTCTTCTGCAAAGATCTCTTGGTGGGAGGGGAAGCCAGCTAATAATAACTGGTCAGATGTGACCTTGCGTAGGGCTCTTCTGTGAGACAGTGTAAGAAATAGATAAAGAACATTCCTTTTTGAACCACGTGCTAGGTGTTTGCTTGCTCCCTCAGATGCTGTGCAAGACATGAATTCAGTTCCTATTGAACCTGGCGGGAGCCAAGAGGTCTAATCTCCTCGGAGGGAAAGGCTTGGCATCTTGCAGAGGACTAAGGGCTCTGCACTTACAGGCGCAGCATGATATCTGTATCAAAATGTGTGCATGCGTGCACATGTGTTTAATATAATGCCAGTTGTTTAATAAGCTTCCAGATAGATGTTTGAGTCAGTGGTTTTGTCAGCTGTGGTCAGATTGTAATGAAACTAGACTGTTGCCCTGTATTTGCTCTCTGCTATCGAATGGTATTAGGGCAGAGAGGTGATCCTGAAAGGCATAGCTTTGAGGGTCAGGATATGAGTAAGAAAATGCTTGCGAAGGAAAAATGAAGTGACCCTTTTTCTGGCACAGGAGCCTTAATTAACTGAAACACAGCTGTACTGTTTTCTGCAGATGTGGACAAGGTCCTCATGAAGGAGCTAATTCCTCTTGATATTTTGCAGCTACTGCTCTGTCATTTTATGGTCACGTGCCTTCGAGAAGCAACCAAGGTTGCAATTTGATTAATTTTTGCATTCCTGGCATGGGGTTGCCAGCTTGTGTTGGCCTGCCTGTGGGTCACAGTGGGGCAGCCAGAGCATTCCCACCCTCCCTCTTGGCCCTGGACCAACACCATCACGCCGTGCAGAATGACATTTCTGTTTGGTTTTTTGAACTAGTAGTTATTAGAGTGCGTTGAGGGGTTTTTGTTTGTAAAGAGCAGAGGGAAATGGCAGTTTTATTTCTGAGGGGATGCCACAAGTCATTAAGTCCATTAAAAAACTTGTGTTGAGCAGCCTAGCATTAGGCTGATGCAGTTGGCTTTGGGGAAAAAAAAGAGACCCACAACCAGTGGTGTTGCCTATTTGGGCTGATTTCCTTTCTTTTTTTTTTTATGACAGCAACATGGCGAACGCGCTTGCAAATGCCATCTGCGAGCGCTGCAGAGGTGGCTTTGCCCCTGCCGAGAAAATCGTCAACAGCAATGGTGAGCTGTACCACGAGCAGTGCTTCGTCTGCGCCCAGTGCTTTCAGCAGTTCCCCGAAGGGCTGTTCTATGAGGTAAGTGGGGCAGAGTGCTCCTCTCGCCCCCAGCCTTTGCCTTGTGCCTTCACTCCCATAGCAGAAGTAGCTACGGGCAGATCAATAGCTTAGAAAGTTCCGTGGCAAGAATGGGGCTCTGAAAGGATAGGCTCAATGGAGGGAGAAAAAAGTGGAAATGTTTCTGTGCCAATTTGGAGGACATCAGTGTGTATAACCTTATTTAAATGTGTAGCCTCATGTTATCAGAGCTGAGAAAAGAACTGCCGGTGATTTCTCTCTCAGTGCAGACTTTTTCCCTGAAATCTGTGAAGACAGTCTATATATCGTACCAGAAATACAGAGAAAGCATACTTAGAGGAGAACAGTCATATAGAAGGAAACCCCAGCATCCTGTGGTCCACAGGAGGTTTATTGCTGAGTTGAGTGAGGCCAGCACAGCCTGTGAAAAGTTGCTCGTAGAGATGACCCATAAGTCAACATGCTTAGATCAGGGTGTGCGGAGGGCCCAAACCAGAGAGGCCCTATGTAAGGTCACCTCTAATTAGCAGTTCTCAGATGCTTTCAAGGGTTAAAACCCACTCTCACTCATATTTTCTCAGCCCCAGGTAGATTGCCCTCAGCTCAGATGGGTTTTTTGATATCGGTGTTGGGTTTTTTTGCCTTCCCCTGTCGTGGGGATTCAGGATGTGGCTGAGCTATCTCAAGCACAAAGTGTCATTAGTGAAAGCTTTAGGCTAGTTCATAAAATATGAAGTGATGGGTATAAGGAAGGGTAGATGATGTGAGACAGAGAGATAAGGTCCCGCTCAAGTAGCTTGTAGTCCAACTTACAGTAGCGGTTACAGGATTTATGTCATACTGTGGTCTGAAAAAGAAGGTGAGCAGTGTGTTAAAAGCACAATGCTGTGCTCTCACAGACAGTGTGCCATCCTTGTGGCAAGAGCACAGCAGTTTTATCTTCCACAGTAGTATTTCTAATTTTACAGAGTCACGTTATGTGGTAATGAGGAGAGGCGGAGGGAGGAGTGCGGATTGGAAAAGAGACTGGCAAAGGGAATTCCTAGGGTTTGCTTTCTCTCACCTTGTTTGAAGATCAAAAGACTTTTCAGTGCTGTAGGGATAGTGTTGCACAAATTGTGGTAAATGAGCCACTAGTGTTCTGTAAGACATCAAAAGGTGAGCTGCAAGGCAGTAGCAATTAAATAAAAACAAAACAAAACACCCCCTGGATACTTACGCCTTGCATTACAATTGTTAATATATACTGAGCTGCTGCCTGCTTGAAAGCATGGTAAGGAGTCCATCCTGACGTGTTAAGACCTGAGGCAACCGTGAAGTGATACGAACGTTTTAAAACTAAAATATTTGTAACTGTGTTAATAAAATTGTCCTGAAACAATAAAATGTGTTTTCTCTAAATAATGAGTACTTCATTCATCCTTTTTCTGACTCAAAAAACAGTGAGATATTCCAGGGACCTCTTTCAGAAAGGTGAATGGTCCTTTGTTAAAGATAAAAGTTTGAGAAATCTTGCTCTAGGCAGCCCGTATCTCCTAGAGGAGGGACAAGGACTGCAATGGAAAGAAAGTCTTTCTGTTGCACCTACTCCAGGAATATTACAACCTCTTTGTTGCTCACAGGTGGCCATACCTGAATCTCCTTGGCAGGGGCAAGTATCCTGGTGGTGTTTAGATACATTGGATGTAGGCATTTTGCTTCCTACTGCTACCTTGATAACATTCATATTCATTGTGGTTGGTCTTTGAGCGCTCTCTTACTGCAAAGTGATGTTCCCTGTTAAAGACAGTAAGTCAGAAGTGAGTGTTAATAGATTGTCCTGGGAATGAAAATAGCCCCATGTACTAAACATGTTTTGGTTAACATTGCTAGGGTTTTTTTCAGGCTGGGTAGAGACTTTGTTCTTGAGAAATGTTACACAGAAAGTGGAAAGTTTCAGTTAAGAAGAGACACTTTTTGCCACAGCTATTACAGAGGTAAAATAATTGTGATGAGGATTGAATGAATATGTAAAGACTTGTGTGTGGCTTGAACTTCACATCACCCTTCTGCCTCTAGCCCTTTTAGTGTCCACCACAAGTTCTTGCAGTTTCTCTCTGCACCAGCAAGTCTGTCTGCTGCTGTTGAAGAGAGGTACTTTTTGGTCTGTTTAAGCCCTCTGACAGCCTTCAGGTGATGGCTTATAAATCTTACCCAGCCTTCCTCCCCCATCTAGACTGGCTTGTCCTGGGCATCTTCTAGAGAGTGGAGAGGTCAGTGGATATCTGTGCTGTCCCAGTCCTCATGCCTTTGGGGCTGTTTCAGCTGGGAAATCTTCGGCAGGGCCTTCTCCTCTGTCTCTGCACCCTTTAGGGTGTCCACTCGTGTCCTGTGCTACCAGAAAGACTCTCACTTAGCACTGAAGTGACCAGTGAGATGATTGCAGTGGAAACCCCAACACATTTCCTGGTGGTGCTGCTCAGGGAGAAAGGCACAGGTTGCTCTTCTTTCATTCAGCACCTTGGTACTAGAGATGAGAACATACTGGGTGACAGCATTTGGGGGAGAGGGAGGGACAGCCCTAAGCAGGTAGAGGGTGGGTTTATGTTGGCCAGTGCTCAGGAGATGGCTGACAGTGCTCTGAAGACTTGAGATATCACTGTCAAGAAAAAGTGACTGGAGAAGACAGGCAGAAACGATATCTTCCTCTGACTGGCTTAATGCACTCTTTGAGAAGATGGATGTGTTTGGAGGTGTAGCCAGGTAATGTGTTTTTCTGAGCAGGTACCCCATGGGTAAGCTCGGGCATTGTTGGTTGCCCAGCATGAGCTTGTGTTTATTCTGTGCCTGGTTTAGCTAAGCTAGTGTTTCTTGGAAATGATTTCCAGCTTTTAGCAATCGGGAAGTCAAATATTCTTCCCCTGCCTATTGCAAGCCTTGCAGAGTTCCCTCAGTCATTAAGCTGCTTATCACATTTGCCGTCAAACGCTGCTGTGATAAGCTTTCACACTGTGTTCCATGGGTGGGGGCTGAGCTGGTCAGGCCGATGCCGTGGGACGTGTCTCCAGGCTGCCTGCAGGAACCCCGAGCAGCACAGCTCACTGTGGTCTGGCACTGGAGCCGAGCCACTTGCAGGCACAAGCAGTGCCATGCCGGAGCAGTGCCCATCCACAGCTTGGAGTTTGCACAGCATAGCAGGAATTTTGTTGATGTCCTCATGAGCCTCTGTTAGAAATGATAATACAGATTCGTAACCAGCCAGTGTTGGCCTTGTTGCATAAGGGTGTAAGCGAGAGCTGTGTGCCTAATGTTGCACGGGAACTGTGGGTTTAGGACCTGCTGGGGTATGTTTGTGTTCCAGTTTGCTCAGTATCATCAGTTTAGCATCATTTCTTATGCACTCAACCTAAACAGAAATTAGCACAAGCACATGCCAGCAGAGTTTCCTAACTCGCTGTGCTTTGCCGTCAGATGTGAAGTAGTAGCAATTCTGGTCTGCTTTTACTCGACCGCCTGGAAGCCGTGTATTCCCTAGAGCTGCTGTTGCAGAGTCTTACAACAGGTAGCAGCGCACAGCCCTATACTAATAGCAGAACATCTGGCTTAAATGGAGAGCTTTGGTGGCAGCATGCTCAGAGGGACAGGTTGGCCCCACTGTAATCAGTCAGCGGGCATTTCCTCCAACCCATGTTACTCTTGTGTCCCAGAACGGCTCCTCCCTGCTAGAGGTTGCCTGTGTCTCCCACTGGGGAGTGTGGGCACCTCACCTTCAAACAAGGGAGGTTAGGAGAGATGAGTCCTAGCGCTGGTCCAGCTGTTCGTTAAGAGCCTCTCACTGGGTGCTTTCAGAAGAAACCCAGCCTGCTCTGCACTGCGCTGCGGTGGGGGAGATGGAATGGCTTGGAGAGGTGCATCCCACAATAGAAGAAATACAGCAAAATCCTTATGGAATACTCACAAGAGCTGTAATTGGAGAATCTGTATCACTATTATTATTATTATCTTACAATGATAATAGAATAAAGTGGAATGGCATGTGGCTTTTGTCTCCTAAATGAGAGGGAGTTCCTTTCAGTTTGGGTTTTTTTCTTAAGATGTTTGTCATAACCTATAGGAAGATTAAAGGAAGGTGCAGCTGCACTGCGCTTGTCAGATTTGTTTCTATTGCAGTTGCACCTCAAATGTTTTCTTAAAATGGGCTTTGCCAGAAACTGCCTTAGAGAAAGGATCTTTAAAGACTCAGTTTTTGTGCATGTCTTTCCACTAAGTTAGCTAAAAACGTGGAGATCAGCTGGAGGTTACGTTGTGGTGAAATGTTCTATACAGAGCCATTTAACATATGGACCTCCAGCATACAACAGTTACATGACCTTGCTTTTAAAATATGTGCTGTGGAATTTGTTATAGAAGCTCCAGGCTTTCTCTGACAGATGAACTGCTGGGTCATCCACAAAAGGCAGCACAAATGAGCTGAGAAGGTTGAAAATATAAACAAGACTGAATGGTAACCAACCTGCCTGATGCAAACCAGAGGGGAAGAAAACCTGTTTGGTCCACCCAGATCAACATGGGATGGCTCTGAAATCCAAGCAAACCTATGCATCTCATAGAATGGTTTGGGTTGGAAGGGACCTTAAAGATCATCTAGTTCCAACCCCCCTGCTATGGGCAGGGACATCTTCCACCAGACCACGTTCCTCAAAGTCTCATCCAGCCTGGCCTTGAACACTTCCAGGGATTGGGCATCCACAACTTTTCTGGGCAACCTGTTCCAGTGCCTCACTACCCTCACAGTGAAGAATTTTTTCCTTATATCTAATCTAAATCCACCCTCTTTCAGTTTAAAGCCATTACCCCTTGTCCTATCACTACATGCCCTTGTAAAAAGTCCCACTCCAGCTTTCTTGCAGCCCCCCTTCAGGTACTGGAAGGCTGCTATAAAGTCCCCCTGGAGCCTTCTCTTCTCCAGGCTGAACAATCCCAACTCTCTCAGCCTATCTTCATAGGAGAGGTGCTCTCTGTGGCCCTCCTCTGGACCCGCTCCAGCAGGTCCATGTCCTTCTTATGTTGGGGGCCCCAGAGCTGGACACAGTATGCCAGGTGGGGTTTTACGAGAGCGGAGTAGAGGGGCAGAATCACCTCCCTCGACCCACTGGCCATGCTGCTTTTGACGCAGCCCAGGATACAGTTGGCCTTCTGGGCTGCAAGCACACATTGCCGGGTCATGTTGAGCTTCTTGTCAACCAACACCCCCAAGCCCTTCTCTTCAGGACTGTTCTCAATCCATTGTTGCCCAGCCTGTATTTGTGCTTGGGATTGCCCCGACCCGTGCGCAGGACCTTGGACTTGGCCTCGTTCAACTTCATGAGGTTTGCACGGGTCCACCTCTTGAGCCTGTCAAGGTCCCTCTGGATGGCATCCCTTCCCTCCAGTGTGTCGACGGCGCCACACAGCTTTGTGTCATCGGCAAACTTGCTGGGGGTGTACCCAATCCCACTGTCCATGTCGCCAGCAAAGGTGTTAAACAGCTCTGGTCCCAGTACCGAGGCTGTACCCCTGAGGAACACCACTCATCACTGGTCTCCACTTGGACATCGAGCCGTTGACCGCAACTCTTTTGAGTGTGACCATCCAGCCAATTCCATATCCACCGAGTGGTCTGTCCGTCAAATCCATGTCTCTCCAATTTAGAGACAAGGATGTTGTGCAGGACAGTGTCAAATGCTTTGCACAAGTCCAGGCAGATGACGTCAGTTGCTCTTCCCTTATCCACCAACACTGTAACTCCATCGTAGAAGGCCACCACATTTGTCAGGCACGATTTGCCCTTAGTGAAGCCATGTTGGCTGTCACCAATCATCTCCTTATTTTCCATGTGCCTTAGCATAGTTTCCAGGAGGATCTGCTCCATGATCTTGCTGGGCACAGAGGCGAGACTGACTGGCCTGTAGTTTGACGGGTCTTCCTTTTTTCCCTTTTTAAAAATGGGGGTTATGTTTCCCCTTTTCCAGTCAGCGAGAACTTCACTGGACTGCCACAACTTCTCAAATATGATGGATAGTGGCTTAGCAACTTCATCCGCCAGGACCCGTGGATGCATTGGACCACCTGTTTACACAAAAGAGGAAGCTTTTGAATTTTTTTTCAGTTTAAAAAGGATTTTATCCAGCAGGAAGCAAGCACGATTCTCAATGAACTAATATTTCCATTAATCTTTGAGACAGTAATAGCCCTCTGTATCTCAATTTAAAAAAAAAAAAAAATCACCAATTAAAAAAGTAATCTGTTTTAGGCTATTACACTGCAAAAACACTTGATAAATTGCTAGCAGAGACTTCTGGAAGAGTCTGTATAGAGCACAAATCTATCTGTTCCTAGTAGGTGCAGTTCAGGTTGGGCACAGGAATTAGTTTCTGATCTCAAGTATCTAGTGACTTCTAGAATGTTTCATTAGATCCCCATCCTGCCAGTGGCTCTGTATATTGCACAAGTAATTACTATACTTACATTGTATTTGATCTTTGGAATTTCATAGTATAAAACAAGTAATCTTGAAGCACATTGCTGTATTTTCTGTCTGTGCACCAAAACTTAATTTGTGGGTAGTATTTTATGCTATTCGCTTTGTTTTGTCTTAGACCCAGTAAAAAGGAAGGAGCGGGGTTTCCTGTTCCCCCCCTTTTTCCAGTGTTTCAAACTGAGACATTCAAATTCAAACATTTCATAGCATACCTAATATTGTCTGTCTGGTCTTGACATGCTAGTTGGCATGTGTTTCTAGTAATGATGTGCCTGAAGGTATCTAAACATTGCCCTTCATTTCACGACATATTTGCCTACATGTTTTTACATATTCTCCAGCGAAGTAGAACTTTTTTTTCCCATATTTTTTTTTTTCTATGTGAGCTTGAACTGCAGCTGAACTTCTCTAAGCTGTGAGAAAATTCAGATCCAAATCCAAATCCCTTAAGATCAGTTCCCTGTTTCATCTGGTCGATGTAGTGAACTTTGTTCCTTAACAGTTGGGCTCGATGATCTTAAGGGTCTTTTCCAACCTAAATGATTCTATGATTCTATGAAATAAGCATCACAAAGGAAAAGCCTTATTTCCCTTCAGGTTTTGGCTGTACTGCTCCATAAATTGCAGATTTCTGTCCCTAGGTGTTCTTCCTCCCCCTGTACTTACTTCCTCCAGTATGCTGGGTCATTCTTGCAGGAAATGTAGAGTGGGGAAGAGATCAAATGGGTTCAGGGAAAATGCTTCCCCCAGGAGAGGTTTTTGTTAGCTAATTTCCTGCCCAGAATTGGCTCAGTTGCATCAGAGTTTCTGCACTCTGTCAAAATTCAGAGGTCTCTTGTGATGTAAGTGGGTGACAGAAAATGCCTTACACTCTCAGCAGTATTAGGGGAATGGTGTGCTATTAACGCTACGTGCTAACTAGTAGCTGAATTAAGATGGGTGGATTTAATGCCTAGCACATGGTCTGTTGTTTTGTGCAGCCCCTCATGTTTTACTACGTAATTGCATCTGGAAACAAACTGGTATGTTACGGCATTTATGTTAAGGGCATGCTCCTCATCCCTCTAACGCTCAGATTTTCTTCCATTTGCAGTTTGAAGGGAGGAAGTACTGCGAACATGATTTTCAAATGCTTTTTGCCCCTTGCTGCCATCAATGTGGTAAGTTTTACCTCGAGGTGAAACACTTCATACGGATCCCAGATGGGAACATCAGTGGGGGAAGATGTGCAGTCCTTGTGTATCTTCTCTGGGAGGTCGCCCTGTGTGGCTGAGCATCTGAACTTCTAGAATGAACTAGATTTCAGAGAATCTGGGGAGCTGCTCTTCCTAAAGGTCATCAAACAATGGGATTTAAAAAAAAAATAGTTTTGCATTATTTGAGTGAGTAGTTTAGTTGTTGATCCATACAGTCATCAAATGAACAGACCATTCATGACTCCTGGTTATATACATCTACATGCATGTTCTCATGCAGCTGAAACCCTGCAAGAAGTCTTTGTCATCTGCTTTGACTATTGTTACTCACCCGTGCTGTACTACTCCACAGAAGTGGGGTCAGTCTTTATCAACTAGTGTTATAATCAGCTGATGGGCCAGCTGGTCCCCCTTCCTATTTTTGAAACAAATACCTTTAAGGCTTCAGCGTCTGATGTCAACCCTACGTAACGCTGAGGGCCGTGTTTTATTTGCCACTTTTGTTGTAAATGCTTGCGTGTCTACTGTGCTGTAATCATTTGCAAGTTTTGTCTCCCTCTGTGTGACACATTGTGCTTGGGCAGGGCTGGGAAGTCATTACTTGGCTATTGCTTAAACTGGTCTGGAAGCTCTTGTGTTTCTGTGCACCTTGGCAAGGTGCTACGGCTTTTGCTTATCTCAATGAGGCCTTTCCCTTGTGCAGAGGGAGGGGTTGAATGCCAAGGGAGAGGGAAGCAGATGTTATGGACCTTTCAATCTAAAGCCGCAGATATGAACAAGCAGGGGAAGAGGAAGAAAGGGGTCGGTGGTGATTCCTGAGCAAGCCTGAAGTACGTGACAAACCAGGAAGTCTTGTCACCTCGTCCCACCAGCTGGTCACTTCCCACATGTGAGGGCTCCTTGTGCTCCTCCAGTCACTCCACAGCCCCCTTCCTTCCTCCCCTTCCTGCTCCCCTGTGCCGGGGCCTCCTCTTCTGCTTCCCTGCTCCTTGCCTGTAAAGGCGTTGGGTGAAACCTCATACCTAACCCCTTGAGATGCAACACACTGCTCTTCCCACACACCGACATCATCCACACGCTGCTGACTTCTGCTGGTGTCTGTTAGCACCCGTACTCCCCACAGCAAGTTGAGTAGAGGGGCCTTCTCCTCTTCAGCACCCAGGAGCTGAAAGCGGCTTTGGCCCCAGCCAGGGTAGCATGGAGGAGCTACGCTGCCTATCTCCAGGGTTTCTCCTCCCCAGCTCCCACTGCTCCTGCCCTGGCTCCTTGTAGCACCAGCTCCCTTAAAACCTCATTGGGGTCCTGTGCAGAGCTGGGCTTTGCCACTGCTTGGATTTAGTAAGCACGGCCAAAATCGATGGGGCCGTTGTCAGTGACGAGGCCTCAAGCATTCCCAATGTTTCTAGAGTCCATTGAGTTTTGTTCTTGAAAAGCTATGACTTCATGGGAGCACCACACAGTCGCATGCTAAATGTTACTATCTGTATTTGTTACTGCCCGATCGCTCCCCTTCGGCAGCTGTTTGAGTTGTACGCTCTCACGAGCCAGGACTCAGCCTCCCATGGCACCGGGAAGCTGAGCTCCCAACACGTTTTAGGCAGAGCCTTTGCACTGCTCAGGGGGGCCTTGGCTACAATGTCCACATAGAGAATGACTAAATCACATGTGTGGTGGACATGGCTCCACTGCCTGTGCAGTACAGTCACACCATGCATGCAAAACAGTAGTTCTCACATGATTTTTTTAGTGCCTCATGGGACAGGACTCCTCGTGGTAGGTCAGAAGTTGTGCGTGTTGGATTGACTGTTCCGCAGCTTCACTGCGCCTTTGTGTTTTGACTCCGTGGGGATTTTTTTGCCGGAGGTCCACAGCCACGCAAGCTCAGTTCTGTTGTGCTTTGAGTATAGAGCCCCTTCAAGGCTTGGTCCTAGTCGTGTAGAAACCACTACTATGTACACGACAAGTTAAAATTGTCATCTCCTAAAAGAAAAGAAGGAGAAAGATGATTAGGGCACAAGAAAGCCGTATTATGTAAATAATTCCATATATTTCTTAACAGTTTGACAACAAGCAAGTAAAAACAGGGAAGGGACTGAAAAAGGATGATTGCAGAGAAGGTGGAGTGTGCATGTAGAAGGGCTTGTGTGTAAAGAGCAGAAGGTCCTCTGTCAAGCAAGGATGTTTTCTTCTGACCCATAGCAAAAAACCCAAACAAACCCAAATTCCAGAGTTTAGAACCAGAACTGTGATACTGAAAGCAATGTATCCTACCAGAATTGGGGGGGGAGGAAGAGGATGATGATGCCATTGTAGCGATTCGTTGTCTAGCATGGTATTTTACATTCCGGTGTTGTGTTTCTTACAGGTGAGTTCATTATCGGTCGTGTTATTAAAGCTATGAACAATAGCTGGCATCCAGAGTGCTTCTGCTGTGATATCTGCCAACAAGTATTGGCTGATATTGGATTTGTCAAGAATGCCGGCAGGTAGATCTTCATCCTTCCTTCTGTTACTGATCCTGAATAAAATGAACTGAGAGAGGGGACTGAGAGGTTTTGGTTCCTGAAGCTTTCCAGCTGAGGTGGAGCAACTGAAGCGTCTTTTGTGGGGGAAAAGGTCTAAGAGTGCATCACAAAACTAAGAATGGGTATCTTAAAATATACACTTAAAATATTAACAGTTTACCTACTTCAACACCAGATTTCTCAGCAAACATTTTCTCTACCTGGTAACATTTTGGGGCCATTGTGATACGTAATAAGAGAGAAAACATTCAGATACAGAAGCATTGTCTTTATTTTTTTAATATCAGCTTTTACTTTCTTTTTCCAACTTGGGTTTCCAATTTTGGGCTAGTTTAGCACCTTATTTATTAATAATTGCTTTAAAGTTCAGTGGAATACTTCACAGAGTCGGATATTTTTGCCAGCTGTGATCACAAGAATGTTTTACAAGTGGATTCTATGGTCATTGGCTTCATGTGTATAATATGATATACATAGTTATTTACAGAATTAGGACTGGTGTGGTCATGCAGCTTCCAATCTAAATTTTTAAGATTTTGAGAGTAAAACATTCAGCAATGAGAATCTGTCAGAAACTTTGTTTTCTGTGTTTCATCACAGCCTAAACTCAAATGAGCTGAAGAAACTATATCCCTGTGATGACAGAAAATAAAATTATAGCCCTTCCTCTTCTGAACTTGGTTTGCCTAACCAGGAAATTGTTTCAAAGGCTATCTTCCCTCCAAAAAGGGCTGATTGAAATGAGATTCTGATAGATTTTTTGTTTGTATTTTGCACTGTAGTACCTGGTACCAGTACTTACTTCTCTCTTTTTTATGCTGTTTCAGACATCTCTGCCGTCCTTGCCATAACAGGGAAAAAGCCAGAGGCCTGGGAAAGTACATTTGCCAGAAGTGTCATGCCATTATTGACGAACAGCCTCTCATATTCAAAAATGATCCTTATCACCCTGATCATTTCAACTGTGCAAACTGCGGGTAACTTGGGTTCTGCAAAGGAAAACAGGAAAATGCTGCGTTTATTTGCTTCATCGATTTACATTTTAAAGTGAAAACCTGTCGTGTACCACTGGCAAGAGGGGTGGGGTTTGGGTGCCTTATGGCCAGATGTGTATTACTGCTTTTGGGATGGTGGAGTTGGACCTTGAGTTCAAACAACAGCTGACCTGTCGAGGGGTAAAGAAATGTTGGACTCTGCAGGACAGAGTGGTACCTTACAAAATATGAAGTATGGACATAGATAACGGTTTCTGTAGCAGTGAAATGATAGCTGGTTATTCTGCTACGAGAGGAAGAAAAGTGGTCCTCTTTGGCTGCTTGAGTAACTATCTTGCCTTATTTCTTTTTAGTTGAGTGGCACGCAAACTTTGTTCTCTCCCTTTAAAGCCTATCTTTTCCTTAGAAGCTTTCTCCCACCTCATCTTATCAGCTTCTGCAACTGCAGTAGATGAAGCTGCACATTTCTACATCCTGCACTGATGCAGAGCTCAGGGGGCATTGTAGGATATAGCATGGATTATTAGTTGTTTATTTCTGGTGCAAAAGAAGCTATCATGTCAGTGCCATTGCAAAGGCTGATTTGAATAACAGCATGTGGTGGTGTGTCAGTGGCAACCAGCTGAGAGCACTAGTGAGTACAGTCACGTTTAATGTTTAGCTGTTCTCAGTATTCTAACCATGCAAATTACTAAAAAGTAGAGTATATGAGATTCTGCAATTGGCAATGAATAAACTTAGCTAGTTCGTGGGGGTCCATAGTTTTCTTTCCCTGAAGTTTGATACAACAGGGAAAATGTACCTAGATGTAGAAGACTACATTTTACTTTCAGTTACAGTTATACAAATCTAAAATAAACTGGTGATAAGAGTGCCAGAATATAAACCAAACATGTCTACAGCTTGCACACACACATTTGTACTACATAACCAGAGTGCAGAACGACAATAGCTCAGTAGCTGTCTTCAGAGAGACTTAGTTCATCTCACTTAGCAGCCTGTTCTCGGTTTAATGTGATCAGTCTTGAAGTATGTTGAACTGTGTCATATTTGATGCTGCTGCATTACTGTAGTATAAATTAAATTTCTAAAACAAATGCTAAAAATTATTTTTTTCTTTTCAGAAACTCTCAAGAGTTGACGTTGTACAGTGCCTTTAGTCATGCTCTCAATTCATTAACTTTTGAACAGGAAGGAACTTACTGCTGATGCTCGTGAGTTGAAAGGAGAATTATACTGCTTACCCTGCCATGACAAAATGGGTGTCCCCATCTGTGGGGCATGTAGAAGACCAATTGAAGGCCGTGTGGTGAATGCTATGGGCAAACAATGGCATGTGGAGGTAAACATCAGATGATACATTGTCTTTTCCAAACATAACCATTAACATACTTATCTGGGATTTTGCTGATCAATTTCAGTGAAAGGATTAGCAAATTATGCAGCAATGATTAGTAAATGCCTTCTCCTAATCCCATCTTCAACCTTCTTGTGGCTGGTCTTCCACTGTGAAATAGGAGTTATCTCCTACCTTACAGAGAGCTTTGACTGTGAAGCTAAAATCAGCAATCAAAGGAAGCACTGTGAGGTCCTTATAGAAGAAAATCTCAGAGTGCAAAACAGTACATGTGGAAAGGCAGTAAAATTCTGTGGCAATCGTAATATTACTGAGCATCATAATACCCTTATGTCTTCCATAGTCACCTGCCATGTAAATATCTCTAAAGCGCTTTATGTGCGGGTTCATATTTCAGAGCCATGTACAAGATTTAGGAAGATAAACAGTCTATTCCTTTTGTTGTTTCGAACATTTCCTCCGGCAAACGCTTTCTTCACAAGAGTGTAATGTTGGTGCCAATTATTTAAAATCTCTTCATTCTTTTCATTGATAACATATCAGAATCCCTTTGCTTGATTTTTTTTTGGTAACTTTTGGATTGAAATGTTGAAGACACTAAAAGGAGCATTAATTTAGTGGTCTAAATGTAGAAACAAACAAGTTTTAACTTTCCTTTTCAAGATGGCACAGCTAGCTCAGTAAAATTCAATCATGTTCAGTACTGGGCTTGGTTGGTTTCCTTTCCAGAAAAATACCATTACTTCCAAATAATCAAAAAAAAATGTATGTAATTTTCTTTGTAGCATTTTGTTTGTGCAAAATGTGAAAAGCCATTCCTGGGCCATCGTCATTACGAGAGAAAAGGCTTGGCGTATTGTGAAACCCACTACAATCAGGTAAGGTTGCATATTTTTAAAAATGGTGTTAATTGGTAAACTCATGAATTGGTTTTATTAGACTGAGATGGAAACCCATGGGCATTCTTCTGTTTTCTTACAAGCACTTGTGGGTGTAATGCCAATTAGCAGATGTTCTGTTGCAGTTGATTTATACACGTTTCTCTATACATCGGTCTGGTACGGAGAAAGAAAACTGCAGGGATTTCACAAAGGCTAGGCAGGACAATCAGTATCGAGTTGTTCTTTGAGCTTAGTGGTACTTAAGTAGAGCTGTTACGAGCTTTTACATGTCTGTGAGATCAGAGCAGCTAATGACACGCAATCTTTCCCAAGAAGCTAAAGAAGATCTGGCACTCAGTAGCTGCGGTTTAAGAGGAGGCCCTAGTGAGTAGTGTGGTTTTCCCTACAGCTGCTACTCTAAGATGACTGTGTGTTAACATACGCTGCATCACCCAGCGGTTGCTGAAGACGGCCAAGACTAAATTTGTCAGAGGACACCACCTGGTGACCACTTGCATTTAGATTCTATACCCTGGTACCATCTTTCTCCAGACTTCCTTGAGTCTGTAGTCCATCACCGCGACGTATAGACCTTTTTATTTGGGAGCCATCTGTGTTGTGTCACGTCCACCTCTTTGCTTGTATAAATACAAGACTAGGGGTTACATTTGGGAGTTGTAAGGCATCTGCTAATTACAGATGGATTCTTAATTTGTCAGTGATGAAGGGCAGATGATTGAAATGTTGCCGGCATACTTGTAGACAATAAACACCATGACATTAGTAGTAATAGTGTTGAAGCCATGATGGGGCAAGTACATATACCAGACAAGAGCTATATATAGAGTGGATGTCTTTTACTAGATTAATTACTACATTTAGAAAAAAATAAATGAAATTTTGGGAACCTCTTAATTGTTACATTGTGGACAAATGTTAAGCCTGGAAATAGAATGAATAATTTTTGGCCTGAATTTTCCTTTTTTTTTTTTTTTTAAATAAAAGTAACATTTCCTTACAGTTTTTGCCAGAAACAGCAATATGTTGTTCTAGTCATGCATGTAAGTCCAAATGTTAAATTGGTTGATAAGTAATGATGTGTATGTGACACCGACTGTTGTATTTCAAACGTTCAGGATTAGAGAAATGTTAAAACAAAACAAAATCATATTTACAAAGGATCAAACAGATGTAAACAAATGTTTTCATCTTTAATATTGCAAAGACTTTTTGTGATGAGATGATGCAAAACGTACTTGGAAAACCAAACCAGACTTGCCAGCATTCTCTTTATTTTACTAAAATAAATAGGAAAGCTGTTGTGCTCATCAGCTGAAATACAGTTATTTTGTTAGTTTGAGAAGCTACCCTCGATAAAATCATTACATTAAAAATTCATTACTTCTCTTTCATCTTCAGCTATTTGGTGATGTTTGTTTCCATTGCAACCGTGTGATTGAAGGAGATGGTAAGCACTTTTCTAACTGTTTCCTTAACGTTCATTCCTGATGGAAGTTCTCTTTAAAAGTGGAAGTAAGGGGAAAGCAGTCCCCTAGCTAAATCCTTGATTGTACTCATTAAAACAAAACCAGACATTCTCTTGATCAGAAGTTAGATTAGAGCTGATCAGTCAGAGACCAAATGGTAAGAAAACCTTACAGCGAGCATTTCATAATGCTAGAAGACCACCCAGTGGCTGAAGAGTACTGTGGTCAACTGGAAAGCCCTTAGTGACATGAAAAGGCCAGGGATGCTGGGAGATGCACAGAAGTGGCTTCCTGCCCCACCGACTTTGAAAAAGAACCCATGCAAGCGTGAGAGAATGACCACACAGGCATCTCCTCAAATGAATTTAGGGATCATGAACCAAATTTGAAAAGGTATTCAGATACTGAAAGATATGGGTGGGCACTCTAAGGGATTTTTTAAAAGTGCCTAGTTCCCATTCTGTCACTTTGGTTCCTAGAGATATTTACCTATCTATCGCAGGCACCTGTCTTTTGAAGATCTAGGCTGATGATAATGTCATAAAACCAGGAAAGATCATACTTGGAAAGATGTGTCCTGTAAAGGCAGAACTGGAAGCAGGTGGTTTAAGTTTGTTTGGTTTTTTGTTGTTTGATTGTTGGGGGTTTTGGGGGGGTGTTTTTTTGGACAACCAGCTATGACAAAATGCCAAAAGCAAATTATTCTACCTGAAATAATGCAACATTATGTGCTTATTTACCCCTGCCCAAAGTAAATACTATAATACCAATGTTAGCCTCACCTAAGCCCAAGCCATTAGCACAATAGGAGGAAGCCTCTAGCACATAAAAAGAGACATAAACGAGTAGTCATGTAAGTATAGGGTGAGACCTACATTCCAGGGATGTGCTTTCCCCACATTTTCTGGAATGGACTATACCTGCAGAACGACAATCCAAAATGCTGTGGAGGAAACAGTGTCCTCCTCCTCACTAAAATCCTACTAGAATGAGCAGAACTGGAACTTGAGGTGAATGAATAAATTCAGCTTTGTCTGATAACTATATCTCTGTATGTTTCTAACCTTTCACCATATAATCTGACAACCATATTGTATGTTTTAGTCTCTGAACTGAACAGAAGGTAGTGTAATGCAGTAATTTCTTTATTTTCAATGTACGTCTTCAATTATTTTACATTTCTTCTCTCATTTCTGCACACACATTTGACACTGCTGTCACAAATTATGAGTATCCAATATTGTTCTCTCTCTCTGGTGAAACAAACATCTGTGGCAGCAGGAGGGTGTCTGTGACTGTATTCCAGAGGTTGCTTGGGAGTGAAGACTTTCATCTGAGTAGTATTATTTTGGCAAGCAGTGGAATTACTATGCTTCTGTGGAGGTGCTTGCCACATAGTGCAGGAAAAAAACCTCTGCATGACAGTGCTCTGGTTCTGTTTGTTGTTGGCAAAATGCTGTATTTTATGTGAAAACCATTGTCCTGCATCTTATAACTTAGATTAAGAAGAGAGGCAAATTTTGGCAGGGAAAAGTGGAAAGCTACATTGAAAGAGAGGAAGAATAGAAAATGGATTGAGATACAGAACAAAGAGTACATAGTTACTTTCTCGCCAAAGCAAAGAATAAAAATATATCCAGGTTTGTCTTGATCAAGTAATTTATCCCACGAGTCTATGAATTTTTTCACCTTGGTAGTGCTGATTTACCAGCAGTGTCCTCACTGCTGGCTTCATGTTATTTTCTTCAGCCGGGCAAGTGCTACCATTGATGGCACTGCAGTCTGAACAGGAGCTGAGAAATGAAACCAAATGAAAACATAAACACCTTCTTGCTGGATGGCTTTTCAGCTGAAAAACTCTCCTGATTAAGTTGGAAACACAGCCTCATAAAACAGTTGCCTGAGGTCAGCATGCTATGAGATGAGGTGGAAGCAGGCAACAGGAGGCAGAAATAGGTTAAACTGGTCTTGCTGGTGAACACAGCGTTGTACGTACCCTCAGAGACAGCATTAGCAATGCTTCATGGTCCTGCTACGCTGCACTCACGTATGCCTTCCTAGCCTTGCCACGTTATTGTTACAGTCCTTAATACTTGATACAAGAAGCAAATGGCTGTTCTTCATGCCTCATGAACATGGGAGCTTAAAATTTTCTTAATACCTTGTTTTTTCCTGTAATGCTAATGATTTCTTTTTCTTCCCATCGCCCTAGTTGTGTCTGCTCTGAATAAGGCATGGTGTGTGAACTGTTTCGCTTGTTCAACTTGCAACACTAAGTTAACACTCAAGTAAGTTTATCAATAAGTGTGATGCCTTCAAAACATATCAGCAGTTATCTTCAAAGTGTAGATGTTGCTATAGTGTAACTGTTACGGGATGGAAAGCATATAAGCAGTATTGAGAAAATACGTGCATCTTTCTTCCTCTTGCTCCAGTTACTAATTTACATCTCTTTCAGCTGTCTGTTCAGGTCTTCTTTCAGTTAGTCTTCTTAACTCTTCTCCTTTTCTGTCCTTTATTTTTTCTGTGTTTAACTCTAAAGGGATAAGTTTGTTGAAATTGATCTAAAACCTGTCTGCAAACACTGTTATGAGAAAATGCCAGATGAATTTAAGCGACGACTTGCCAAACGGGAACGTGAAGCGAAGGATAAAGAGAAGCAGAAAAAGAAAAAGCCAATCTGTTTGTAAACTTTTTTCCTTCTCACCACCACCAGTGCTCCTTTCTTCTTTGGTTAGTGCTAAGGATGCTTTTAAGTTTTTACATGTAGCAATCAAAACCAAAATATTTTTCACACAACTGCAACTTGAAATATTAACTTGTTATTCTATTATCTTATGTTTAGTCTGTTTAGCTCTACAGTTAGGTTTGAAAGGCTTTTTAAATTACACAGTTAATAAACATGGACATTCGGGTAAAAACTGCATAACTTACTTGACAGGCTACTGCAATTACCATTTACAGTGTATAACCTTGTGAAATAACTTCATATATATGTATAAATTGCAGTTGTAATTTTTTGGCTGTGCATGTTTAATAGGATACTTTTTAAAATTTTTTTTCACTATCCCTGCTGCTAAAACTTTGTCTGGTTTTTGCTTTGTTGTTTTAGGAATAAATTTGTTGAGTTTGATATGAAGCCTGTCTGCAAAAAGTGTTACGAGAAGTTTCCTCTAGAGCTGAAGAAAAGACTGAAGAAACTAGCTGAAACTTTGGGAAGGAAGTAAAGACTTCATCTGCTCTCCCCTTCCTTTGTAAAAATCTTGTATGTATTACTGGGGGGGGTGCTTTGAGGCTGCAATCAGACAACAAATGATGAAGTATGCCTTCTATCAAATCGAAATACCTTAAGGTGATTCCTCTGTTCTCTACATGCACATGTATGCTTATTTGTTGATAAACAGACCATACTTCCAAACTAAATTAAATACCAGCTCACCTGAAAGGTTTGTGACCCTGATAATGCAGTTGAACTGATGCAAGTGGCCCATTCTGCACAGTAATCTCTGTGGAAGTTTACAGAGACAGAAAATTTGCTTGTGAATACCTGCGAAAACAAACTGTGCAAATGTGTCCAACTTTCGGGGCATGTATTGTTATTTCTATTAATGAAAGTATTAACCTTCAAATAAAGCATGCACACAAAACTTGCCCAAGTCAAGTGACTTGGGCAAGAAACCAACATACTTTGCCTCACGGAAAAATTCACGCTTGGATTTCAGGCCAAGTCGTCTCATTAAAGGAGCCTTGTTTCAGATGGTTTGAAAAGTACTAGATTTCTAAATACAGTCACTGTACAAATGACCTACTTCTGATAGATTATGCTTACATGATGAATCTTTGCACATCAGGCTTAGCATGAAATACCTATATAAAGTATATATTCCTATTGCAAGAAAAGAGCATACTCAGAACTACTTGAATTTTGCTATATTCCACTCAAAGTTAACACATTAACTTTCATATATGCTTTTGCATTCTATTTCCTTTTTGTGCCTTATTCTGCTGGACCATACATGTTCCATTAAATATATATATATCGTTTTATTTTTTATTTCATATTTTTATGCAGAAACTATATACAAGGTATTTTCAAAAGATAACATACTTTGCCGTAATTATACAGGATGCGAGAAGTGTTTTATTTCAAGTGTGAACACCTGAGCTTAAAATGTAGCTTCTAGACTTCATTCATTTTCAGAACAATACTGAAAATGCATATTTCCATTAACTGGCAATATTACTTTTACACCTGTGAGTGTAAATATACAAGGTTTGATCCTGCTAGGATCTATTTCTTTAGCCATCCTCAAGAACTGAGCTCAGAAATCATCAGAATTCCTTATAAAATACATTTAATCGTTTTATACTATTGACTTCTGTCTATGCAAATTTGTTTTATTTTCCCCTTTGCTTATAGAAAATACTGTTACTTAGGACTTCCTGATGGTACGACATTACGAAGTATGCAAACATTTTTTAATTTTTTTTATATTAGTGACTTAAACAGATTTTAGGTAATTACATCATAGAAAGTAAAATTTTCTTTCCTGTTTATGAAAAATTAGTTGCTTTAAAACATCTGCTTTTCAGTGTCATCAATAAAGGCTATGTTATTAAACCTTGTATTCTTAAATGAGTGCTTGAGAAAGGTGTGAAAGCAACTAGGCTGTCTTGGTTCCTGTGCTTTTACTTGTGACTGTATGTAAATACTTCCTTATTATCCTGATTTAAAGGAGACATATGCCTTTCCTAAATATCCCACTGTAGTTAGTTCTTAGGTTCATGAAAGCAACCACAGTTTGTTTCATAAAGAACGGCTTGATTCTTCTGGATATTTTCTGAATTGGCACAGTCCCTAGGTTTTCCTAAAGAAAATACTTGTCTGAGTTTAAACCGTACACCTTCCTATCAATTATTTTTTCTCTCCTCCTTTCATTGTAATGAAACTGTCACCCCAAACTTCCAGTTTAGTGCTAGGTAGGGTTTTTTTTTTTACTATTTTATCCTACGTAGTTATTGAATGCCATAACAGTTCAGTAACTGAATGCAGTCCTGACTGTGTTCAAGACTAGAAAAGCTTAAAATGTCCCCAGAAAACATTTACATAACTAGCATGGTAGCCCTGTTGGGATTTTGGACTGTGCCATGGATTCAGTAGACCATACTCAGCCATGCTTCCTTTAAATTGTAATTCACTTCTTGTTCTAGGTTTTTCACGTTACACTGACTGTACATCTTTTCCTTCAGCCTGCGTATGCACAGCCTTACTGCTCAAAGAGTAGGGAAGGGTCCCTAACCCCGAAGCTAAACGGCAAGACCTGGCTCACACCCACATTGCTTGGGGTTGCATCCATCTACAACACCATGGCCTTGTTTGCGCTGTGCAGCCACAGGTCTCCTCTCGACTCTGTGGTAGCCCTGTGGCCCTAACACGGGATGTTTTTCTTTTCTGTTTCCAAGTTGCTGATGGCGAACGCTGTGCTACAGTTCACGAAGGCAGCAGTTTCTATTTCATAAACATGAGCATGTGTATCTTGGAACCGACAATGTAGCACTGAGAGCATCTGAGGGTACTTGAGGGTTCAAAGCCTGATGAATCATGGAAAAATGTTGGTTGGAAGAGACTGCTAGAGGTCACCTAGCCCAACCATCTGCTGAAAGCAGGTCTAGCTTCAAAGTTGGATCAGTAGTGAAGGTCTTGCTCAGCCAAGCTGTGAGTATCTCCATGGAAGGAGATTTCCCAGACCTTTGTGGGCAATATGTTCCAGTGCTCAGTCACCCTCCTGGTGAAATTTTGTTATTATTGGAGTCCTATCTCAAGTGGCGAGTTCCCCAAATCCACACTGCTCTCTTTGGAGCTGTCTTTGGAGAGAACTGTCATTGAAATAATACCCCTGGACATTGCTATGAAGAGGATTAATTAAAAGCAGTTGCAAAACAGAGCCAGGGAGCAAGCCAGCTATTAGCCAGCCTGGGCAATTACAGGTCTGGTGTTGAAGCTCACTTCCTGGCCTGTCAGTATTAAAAATATTTTACATAGCTGGACACACTTTCCTGAAAGAGGCAGAGTTTGTTGTTTTTCTACCCATGACCCCTACTAGGACTCTCAAAGAAGGCTGTGAGCCTGGTATGTGGGAATGGATGCCTCAGAAGCTTTGCTCCTTTCCGCTGCATGGGATCAATCATGCATGGGCAAGAGAGATTCCTTTTGAAGCTGCTTAGACTAACAGTAGGGAGCACTTCAGAAATCCCTACAGATGTAGCTGTAGGGAGAAGAAGCTGAGCTGATAATTTGGTAACCCCAGTTCTAGACACACCATTCAAAAAAGTACAGAGAAAAGAGATCCTCTTTCTTCTTAGGAGTTAAATCCATCATCTAAATAAATCACCATTAATAGAGCAAGTAATAAAAGAGAGGATTAATTCTTTCAGCCAGGGTGTTACATGGATGCTGCTGGTCTGCTTACAGGAAAAAGTTGGGTTATGTTTGTTTTATTTTTCTGGCAAAGACGGTAAGAGCTTTGGGAACGTCAGTATTTTTCAGGTGTAGCAGGAATCGTGTGGCTGTCCATGGGTTGCTTCAGATTGACAATGAGACAAATTTTTAATGACGCTTCTCTAGAGACAGAGCTCAATGGCCTCATTTTGACTGAAGCGCCTGAACTGGGCAGGGGAGCAACGAGATGGGCAATTCCAGCGAGCAGAATCTGAGGCTGCCAGCTGGGAATTACACCGTGGGGCAACCACCGGTGCTCAGCACCACCAAACTCTTACAGCTGCAACTTGCAAATTTCTCCTGTCTTGAGGGCTGCTGATCTCACCATCTTCTGATCCATGTTCCCAGCTGCACTTTAGGATGGTAACAAAGAACATAGTTACACTATTCACAGCACCTGTAAAGTAAGGTTTTTCACCAAAGCTGCTACAATATTTGGAAACTCATTTTCTAGAGCAGGAGGTCTCAGCAATAAGGCCCATGCTTACGGATTAAATTTACAGTTGTAGTGAGCCACAAGATACAGTTTTAGGTGAGAAAACACTAAAGCACGACTCCACACACGTGAAGCTTTTCTGTGACAGCCAAGGCCCACGCACGAATGGAAGCTGGTCTAGTAACAACAAAGCAACGATCAGTTGCCCCTTAAAATTTAACGGGATGCAAAGACGAGGCGGCCTGGCTTCCTCCCCCTCAGCCGGGGGAGGGCAGGAGGCGTGTGCGCCCCGCGCCCGACGCCGAAGGCAGCCCCTGAGGGCGGCGCTGCTGCTGCTCCCGCCACCGCCNGGGGCCGGCCGAGGCCCCGCCCTCTCTGCGGCCGGGCGCGGGGGGAGGGCACGGGGCGGCCCTTGCGCACTCGCCTGGGCCAGGCGCCTTGCACGGTTGCGCGGGAACTTGCGTAACGGGCGGCGGCCGCCGCGTCTCTCCGTCGCTTCCTCCTTCTCCTCCCTCCTTCTCCTCCGAAGGCGCCGCGCGAAGGCCGGCGGGCAAGGCGTTCCGCCTGGAGGGAGGCCGGGCGCGGCCCCCGCCGCGGCGCCATGATGAGGCGCACGAAGCCCGAAGTGGAGCGGTACGTCGCCTCCGTGCAGGCCGCTGCGCCTTCCCCAAGAGAGGTGAGCGCTGCCGGCGGCGGGCCGCGGCGTGGGGCCGCCGACGGACCTTCTGCGGCCTTGCCCTTCCCGCCTGCGCCGGTACTGGGTGGGGGGGGCGTTGTGGCTGCTGGCGGCCGCCCGTCCCGGCTCGATGCGGCCTGTGGTGGGGTCCCTTCCCGCCTCGTGTGGCGCCAGGCCTGAGGGGCGGCTCGCGTGGGGCGGCAGCGGCGGCCCTCTCTCGCTTTCGGAGGGGCGGCCGCCTCCCGCACAGCCGGGGAGGCCTGGCTGCTGCTCCTGCCCGCACGGACAAGGCCCGGGGCGGGGGCCCCGGCCGCTTTCTGCGTGTACTGCGGCTCCCCGCGCTGTGTCGGGCGCTGCGGTGCTAGGGCTTGATCTGCTCTGCCCTTCCTCATCCCTGGCGGAAAGAGGAAAAGCGGGTTGTGGTGTTTCTGGGAGTTTTTCTGAGTCCGTATTTACTCCAGGTTTCTTTAAGTCGAGTGAGGTAGGGGAAGCTGCTGTGCGGGTTTCACTTACTGCATGGGGTTTCACTTACTGGAGGTGCTTTCCCTAACCAGGAGCAGTGGTTTACCAGAGGTGTGCACCTGCCTTTTACGCCTGGTCAGCCTTAGTGTAGCTTTAAAGAGCCCACCAGCTCCCTGTGAGAGTGTAGTTCCTGAGTTTGGTTTTTTTTTGTTTTTAGAAAAATAACTCAAATAGAGAATAAGTGAGACGCTTCCAGTTTTCTTTTATGTGCTGTGTGATTAAAATTCTTGTCTGTACGACTGCTTTGTGAAATAACAGTATTAAGAAGGGGACAACTGGGAGAAAATAATTTTCCTACTGTATTTTAGTAACTGGACAGAAGGATGAGGAAGTCTGCATGATTGGTTACCTTTCCATTACATCTGGAAAATGATATACAGGTCACAGTGAGCAGTCTGATGCAATTCATGGGAGCTATTTAATCCTGAAAGATCCTGTTCTGCTGCTCTGAATTGATTTTTGTTGCAGAGGTAGAATATTCAGCAGTGTGTTGTATAGCGTGAATGCATCCACGTTCACCATTATGCAGTAGGGCTTTTATGCAGGGCCTGTGTACATCATCGTCATTTGTACCTTTCCCAAGAGCAACAAGTTGTCCTGTGACTTTGTTTAATTGACTTGGCTGCTGTTTAGACCAGACAATATGAAGTACATCACTGCCAGAATCAGAGATGCTCTTTAGTTGTTTTGATATTCCTATTGAATTCAACAACAACAAAAAAATTCCTTCTGCTGTACTTAAGGCCAACTGATACATATTTAGTTGTATAGTGGTTTGTTTTTTTTTTTTTTAAGTAATGCTTACAACTAATTGTATAGCACAGTCAATGGTGGAAATAGTTACTGGTTTTCTTGTTGTGTTGATTTTGGGGGGTGTGCTTATAAGGCTGCAAAGCATTTATTTTGAGGTTTCTTTTCATCCATGTTTAAAAGGAGATGCCAAGTGTGACTCCACTCTGACATATTTCAGTGTTTCCTTTTTATAACATACTTCAAAAATACAGTCTGAAAACTTGAAGTATCTTAAAAGGCATGGTTTCATTCTAAACCACGTCTTAAAATTTTGCGTGAATAGCAGGTGTGGGAGAGGGAGGGAGACTAGTAATTCAAGTGTATTCAAAATGTACACACTTGTTTGGAATCATAGATGTAACTAGTTCCAGTATTTTTTGGTTCACGAGCAAAATCTGCTTTTGAACTGATACTGGGGGCTTGGGCTTTAAATTTCTGTCTGGTTTACTTCTACCTTGAGGTTTTTGCTTGTGACTTAATCAGTTCTTTAGCTCATTCCTTTCACTCTTTTCCTTCTGTCCATGTTTCTGCCATCTTGCACTCTGCTTGCTCTCTGTGTGTTTCTTTTTGTTTTGCCTTTGTTGCTTCCTTGTTCTACCCCCCAAAAAAAAATCTTTGGAGATGTTTCAACTTTCTCCTATAGAGTGTGTATGTTCTATTTATCTTAGGCTGACAACATCAGAAATAAACTACTGCATAAACACATTCTTACCCAAACTGAGAATGACTTAGGTAGAAATTGCTTTTTCCTCAAGTATATTTAAACAGTAGTGTCTGATGACAGTGTACTACAGCAGGGCTAAATGACAGATCTCTCTTGGTTTGTAAGATATTTTTTTTTCTTTGCTACATTACAACAAAAGATTAAATGTGGTTGACCCCATTCTCCCACTCTGTTTAATCAGAAGTGTTTATGAAATGCAACCTGTATAAGGGCTTGTTGCTTGCTTTTTTTTGCCTAGTAGCCTTTGCCAATTACGTGAAAAACTCTTACTCTTTTCATTCTTAATCCTACCTCTTTCAAAAACAAACCCTTAAATATGAGGAGCGGAGTTGAGCTAACTGGTTGTCAAATTCAGTCATTTAAAAGTATTCTGCATTGCTGAAAAGAAAGCTAACCCTACTGAATTATTTTAAAAGTACCGTATGTCTAAAAAATGTCTGTCGTGTTTTTTTCTCCTTCAGAAATCGATGAAAGGATTCCTCTTTGCTAAGCTGTATTTTGAAATAAAAGAATATGAGCTTGCTAAAAGGTAACATATGTTGATGTATGTTTGTTTTTCTGTTCTCTAAAGTGTAAGAGAAAAGCCAAATGAATATGAAGTAGACCAGAGAAACAAAGATCAATATCATTCTGTTTTAAGGTAGCAGTAAATGTGGATATTAAGTGCCAGTTAAATCTTTATAAAACAACAACTTAAAAGTAGTTATGTGTTACTGAAAAACTTACCTGGTTGAAATGGCTTTTTTTTTTCCCCCCTCATAGTATTATGTAGTTCTTACCCTTTCTGTGAACTACTGCTTTTTTTTAATAAACAGAAATACTTGCTGGCAAGTAAGTAGCATCTGTACATGTAAACCAATGTTGCTTCTTACTTTAAGGTCCAGACAAGGTATCTAGGATAAAATATGTCTATACTTCCTGTGTGGCAGATTCAGTTATCATTATAGGTCAAGGGAGGGAGTATTATTGAAAAATATGTGTCAATTAACTAACTTCTTTTCCCTTCCATAGGTATATATCTACATACCTCAATGTACAAGAGAGAGATCCCAAAGCACACAGATTTCTTGGACAGATTTACGAAGCTGAGGATAACATAGAAAAAGCTTTTGGGTGTTACAAGGTAAGTACTATGCTGACTCCTAATGTCCTGCTTTATTCCTTCGTAAATGGACTTTTAAAGTCCTTTTGTGCTGGATGTTCTCAAACCCATAGAAGAAAACGTGTTCCTGGAAAAACTGTATTATTTATACACATTTGACAAGGGAAAGCATATGAAGCCCTGCAGAGGAGATTCTTCACTGATATCACTTGCTTCAGTAGTATATTTTTAAGTTGATTCTTTGGTTTTTGTTCTGGACTTGATCTTTGTTGCTATCTGCTGCTAAATTCTTCCCATGTCATACCTTGCCTTTTGGACTAGGAATCTGTGACTGTTGTAAAATTCCTTAATGTGGATTGTGATGGCAACAGGAATCTAGTTGCTACTAGAAGACTGTAGGCCTAGTGGGTTTTTTGTTTGGTTGGTTTTGGAGGGGGTGGGGGCAGAAGGGAGGGGCAAATCTAATTTTGATTAGGCAAGCATATAAATGTCAGATTCCCAATCAGAATGTCTTTGTTCTAGTTTTGGGGAGGGAGATAATGTGCTCAGAAGTCTGGTTGCTGACATAGCTCCATGAAGTGCTACGATGCTTCTTAAACTGTGTGTCTTAACTATTTTTTTAAAAGTGTCCACATCTGGCTAGACTAGAGGTCCTTATAGTCCTACTGCTTGTGTATAGCAGCAGCTAGTGGTAGATGCAGAGGAGCTGGCTTTTGCATTATCTCTTATGCTCTTCTGAATTATAGCAGTTGTATCTGGGTGCTGTAAATTAGTGGTGGCATTTAGAAAGGCTTTTTTTAATATATTCTGTATTGATAGATCTAACTAATTTGAATCGCTGGGTCTGTTTGTGGGGGGATAACTTTATTTCCTCATCTACATGGATCGTAAGATCAAGTTACTTTTTTTTTTTTAACTCCTGTGTATGCATGGGGAAAACTAGCGTTCTGTGGAGTTGAACCCAACACAGAAAGACCTTGTATTGAAGATTGCAGAGTTACTATGCAATAACGACATTACTGATGGAAGAGCAAAATACTGGGTTGAGAGAGCTGCTAAGCTCTTTCCTGGGAGTCCTGCTGTTTACAGGTTGAAGGTAAATTCTAAATTACCTCTGTTCTGTGGCTTAAAGAACGTTTCAGCATCTGACTGGAGTGCTTTTTGCATGTCACCTCATGCAAAACTCTTCCTGGCTAAATTATTTTAGAATCTTCAATATTAAATCTATGAGATATTACTTTCTTTGCAGTCTGACATTTTTGTCTAGCTTTCAAGAAAGCTGCAGCTGCAGGCTGTCATGCCCTTTTTAATATTTCAAGGTTAATCCTCTTCAAAAATGCCGAGAAACTCTGTTAGTTGTCACATCTGAGAAGTTAAGACTAGATAGGCGCCACTTGATCTTTCTATTGTGCGACTGGCAGGAAGGTAGCAGGCCTGTGAACTCAGGCTTTCTTGCTCTGCACTGCTTTTTTGTTTTTAAATCTGCATTATGATCAACTCTGCAGAATGTGAGAAATGCTGTAATTCTCAAATACTGTGTAAATGCTTTCAGTCTTGCAGTCTCACTTTTGCACAGGTATATTAATTTTGTGTAGCTAGGCAGAAACCACATCGAAGTCTTAAGATGTCTGATTTTTTTTTTAAGCAAGGTAGTCTATGGCAGGGTATGCTGTCATTGAACCAAATGGTTTGAAAAGCGTTACTTAACGTTGGTAAGAGGCAAATTCTTCTGAGGATTTTCTTCTATGATAGTTACCTCCATTTTTAAATATTTGAGTATTTCATCAAACTTCATATAATACCTGAAAGCTATTAAGAGTGGTGTATTTTGAGTAATGTAGTCTATGTAGTGGAGGAAAGAAAAGTGTCTGGTACTGTAGTTGCTGAAAAGACTCGTGAGAAATGAAATATTAACATGTTGCCTTCATGTTCAACAGGAGCAGTTACTGGATTGTAAAGGTGAAGATGGATGGAATCAGCTTTTTGACTTGATTCAAGCAGAACTTTATGCAAGACCAGATGATGTCTACATAAACATCAGACTAGTTGCGCTCTACCGTTCCAATAATAGATTAAGAGATGCTGTGCTCCATTGTCAGGAGGCAGAGAAGAAAATACCTTTGCAGTCAAGCTTGGAATGGTGTTCCTGTGTTGTAGAGACATTTGAGGTGTTTAATCATATTTTGATCCTGTGATAGTCTTCCATATCTTTTTAACTGGTCTATCTCTCTTAGTGTCGTTACTCTGACAGCTATTTCTCAAGTGATTTAACTCCTTCAAATGCAAGTCTACTGAAACCATTGGAATAACAAAATACTTCTTGTTTTTTTTAATTGGAATTTTCTCCCTAAAATTAAGCCTTATAGAGCTATTGAGTTTCTAACTTCAAAAGCTGAGTTAGCTACAGCAGTTCCATTAGTGATAAAATCGCTCAGGCAAATAGTTCCATGGAACTTTGCTGCTGAAGAATATGTTAAGGTCTCACCTGTGAAACTGGATTATACAGTAAATGCTACTAATATGTTTTGGAGAAGTACTGCCCTTGCCTTCGTGGAAGAATGACTGTTCCTTATCCTATGATGAACTTTCTTCTTTAGGAATATCTGGAATCTTTACAAGACTTGGAGTCTGATAAAAATAACTGGAGAGCTATCAAGAAAGATCATCTGCTGGCCTATTCCAGCTTTGTCAAAATGACACTTTCTTCTAGAGATGTTCAGGAATGCAGAGAGGCACTTGAAAGGTACTGTTTTAACTTTCCTGTAGTAAAAAAAAAAAAAATCTCTAAGAGTTTTTCTTTTTTTTTTTTCTGGGTCACAGAACATCTGCCAAGCTTTGATTTCACTGCTTAACTTGTTTGTGGATGGGAGAGGTGATTCTCTGTACTAGCCTGTAAGAATGGTTCTTACTGGGTTTGAACCCTAAGCTATCTTTTCACTGAGATGCAAGCTGTGTTTGAATAATCAGCACACAGCCATGGAGAAGATTCATTGATATCTTGGGTCAATTAACTTTGTACCTTCTTTCCCTTCTTAAGAGAATGTTCTGTACTTTGGCAATTGATTAATCCAGATTTCCCAGGCAATTAAAAAAACCCCACCCAACAACAAAAAAAAGCCCCAAAAAACCCCAAACCACCTCTTGTGTATCTGCTTTGTCCTGGTCATTGTGTTCTAAATTAACACAACACATACTGGAATAATTAGGAGCTTTAGGTAGGTAGTATAATTGGGAAGGAGGAAGCCACTTGCAGTAAGAACACTCTCCTTGAGGGAAAACTGATGGTGTTACAGGGCCAGCTAAACCAGCTGACTTCAAGGCACATCATCTGTGGCACACCTAGAGTAGTACAAAACAATGTT